>JAPCYS010000532.1:0-34572 GCA_028641055.1 Alopecurus myosuroides
CTTTCTCTATACCTGAAACAAACGTCTACCTTTATTTGCATTATTATACATGATCCTTTATTTGAGTTACTCTTCGTGATGCAAAGTAATTGCTATGCTTTATTATTAAAAATTTATTTATCATGCATGTGTTTAAAGTTTTATGATCTCAGCGTGCATATGCTTTTACATTAGGTTGATCAAGTTTATGTTAGTAGCTTGTCACCTCAGAAATTATTGTTTTATCGTTTACCTACTCGAGGACGAGTAGGAACTAAGCTTGGGGATGCTTCATACGTCATAAACGTATCCCTAATTTCGGATGATCCATGATGATATTATGTCAATTGCTACATGTTTTCTCACTTCTTTATGTCATTTTTATCGATTTTCCGGACTAACCTATTGACAACATGCCACAGAGCCAGTTCCCTGTTTTCCGTTGTTTTTAGTTTCAGAAAAGTTGTTCTGGAAATATTCTCGGAATTGGAAAGTTAGAAGCCCAGAAGTCCTATTTCCCCCGAAGCATCGAGAAGACCAAAGAGGAGTCGAAGAGGGGCAAGGGGGCCACACCATAGGGTGGCGCGGGTCCCCCTTGGCCGCGCCACCTATGGGTGTGGGGCCCTTGGAGCTCCACCGCCTTTGCCCTGTCGCCTATTTAAGCACCCGGGATGGAAAACCCTAAGCACCTGATCAAAATTCCCGAAAAAGTTCCGCAGCTGCCGTCACCGTCAACCCTAGATCAGGAGGGTTCTAGAGTTGTTTTCCGGCACCCTGCCAGAGAGGAAATCATCACCGGTGGCTTATACATCACCATGCCTGCCTCCGGAGTGATGCGTGAGTAGTCCATCCCTGGACTACGGGTCCATAGCAGTAGCTAGATGGTTGTCTCCTCCTCTTATGCCTCCATGTTTAGATCTCGTGAGCTGTGTATCATGATCGAGATTGATCTTATGTAATTCTATATGCTGTGTTTGCTGGGATCCGATGAATATTGACCTTATGCCAAGTTTATTACAGTCTTTATTGCATATGTTATTTGTGATCTTGCATGCTTTCCGTTGCTAGTGGTTATTCTGGCCAAGTAGTTGCTAGTGACTCCAAGAGGGAGTATTTATCCTTTATAGTGGGTTCATGCCTCCTTGTTTCCTTGCTCGAGTGACAGAAACTTGAAGGGGAGGATGTGTTGTTGCCATTAGGGAGAAAACAACGGTGAGAGTGCCCGCGTGCATAATCATTTCTTGCATTACACACTTTGTTTAATGCAATTATTTGTTGCTTGCAACTTAATACCTAAGGGGGTTCAGATGATAACCTGAGGGTGGATTATTAGTCATAGATCCAGATGGATGCCGGTCTATGTATCTTGTTGTAATGCCTGCACTAAATATCATAGTAATCTTCATGTTATAATGTGCACTACGGTGCAACCTTTATTTGTCAATTTCCCAGTTGTAATTTGTTCACCCAGCATACTATCTTTTATGGAGAGACACCACTAGCGAACCTATGAACCCCGGTCCATTTTCCACACAGTTAAACAAACCACAACAATTCCCTGCTCTCTTTACTTTCTGCAAGCATACACTGTTTTTCCACACCATACGTCTAACATTTGTTTTCAGCAAGACTCATGAGATTGACAACCTCACTGTACCGTTGGGGCAAAGTATTTTGGTTGTGTTGTGTGCAGGTTCCACGTTGTTGCTGACACCGGTGAAGCGCTAGCACCACCGTCAGTAGCATCTACCTTCCGAAGGTCCTCTTTCTCCTACTGGATTGATAAACCTGGTTCTTAACTGAGGGGAAAACTTCCTACCGCTGTTCTCATCATACCCTCTTCTTGGGGTCTCCCAACGAGTGCACGATCTGCACCATCAAGCGCCAACATAATGCAAGCATCATGGCAATCCGGAGTGATAATGGCTCTGAATTACAGAACTACACCATGGAGGGATTTCTTAGCGAAGAGGGTATTTCTCATCAATATTCCACTCCCTATACCCCTCAACAAAATGGTGTGGCAGAGAAGAAGAACCAAACACTAATGGATGCGGCAAGGACCATTATTGTGGAGTTCTCTTCTCCTTACAATTTTTGAGCCGAGGCCGTCTCCACCGCTTGTCATTCTAGCAACCGGTTGTGTCTCCGCGAGAACTTGAACAAGACTCCTTATGAGATTCTCACAGGCAAAAAGCCATATGTATCATACTTCAAGGTCTTTGGGTGCAAATGCTTCACTCGTAAGAGAGGTAAACGCTTGTCAAAATTCGGGACCAAATCATATGAGGGTATCTTTGCTGGTTATGCCACAAACGCTCACGCCTATAGAGTCTACAACAAGTCCACCAGACAAGTTGAAGAAGCTATAGACGTGGTGTTTGATGAGAATAATGGGTCCCAAGGGGGCCGTATAAATCATGGTGTTGTAGGCGATGCAATTCCTCCCATCGTCATAAGAAGAACGGGGATTGGTGAAAGAATCCCCATTGAGGGTTACCGGATGACGGAGGGAGAAGGACTATGCTCTACTCAAGTTGATCCATTGACTACACCCATTGATACACAAGTTACCCAACAAGATGCACCAAGCCCTCAAGTTACTAATCAAGTCCAAGCTAATGATCAAGATTACTCTATCAATCAAGGCCAAGCTAATGATCAAGGCCAAGTTAATGCTCAAGGACAAGCTAATAATGAAGTACAAGGACAAGAATATCATGTTGATGAAAGATCTCGACAAATAAGTGATCCATATCCCATCGATGAAGAAGACCAAGATCAAGATGGAAATGACTCTGATGATGAAGGTGATGCTCAAGCCATATCTAAGGAGACTTTGGAGGAGATTCTAGCTCGTAGAGCAAAGAGAAGGCTGTAAAATCTTGAGCGTGCCGGTCACATGGAGGACATGATCCATGTTCAAGTCCGAGGAAGGGTAGTCGCAAGGAGGCAATTAGCGGATTTTAGCAAGGCTCATGCTTTTGTCTCTCACATTGAGCCCAAGAAAGTCTATGAAGCTCTTGAAGATCAAGATTGGCTTGAGGCTATGCATGATGAACTCAACAACTTCGAGCGCAACAAAGTATGGAAGTTAGTGCCAAGGCCCAAGGATTGCAAGAACGTCATTGGCACCAAATGGGTGTAAAAAAACAAGCAATATAAAGATGACATCTTCATTCGCAACAAGGCGATATTGGTGGCTCAAGGCTTCTCTCAAGTCGAAGGCGTCGATTTCGGTGAAACTTTCTCTCCCGTAGCTCGTCTTGAATCAATTCGTATCTTTCTTGCTTATGCTTCTCATCATAATTTCAAACTACAACAAATGGATGTTAAAAGTGCTTTGTTAAATGGTCCTATTAATGATTTAGTATATGTCAAGCAACCTCCGGGTTTCGAGGATCCCAACCACCCCGATTATGTCTACAAACTCGACAAGGCGCTCTATGGACTTAAACAAGCTCCACGTGCCTGGTACGAGCACCTTAAAGAGTTTATAGTGGATCGTGGGTTCAATGTTGGTTTAATCGATCCCACCCTTTTTACCAACAAGGTTGGAGGTGACTTGTTCATATGCCAACTCTATGTGGATGATATCATTTTTGGGTCTACTAACACCAAATTCAATGATGAGTTTTGCAAGCTTATGACGGATAAGTTCGAGATGTCTATGATGGGCGAGTTGGAGTACTTTCTTGGCTTTGAGATCAAGCAACACCCCGAAGGCACTTTCATCAAGAAAGCCAAGTACTCCCTCCGTCTCATATTAATTGTCTCAAAGTTGGACAAAAGTGGATGTATCTAACACTAAAATATGTCTAGATACATCCCACTTTTATCAAACTTTGAGACAATTAAAATGAAATGGAGGGAGTATACGTAAGATATGCTCAAACGATTCAACATGAATGACGCCAAGCCTATGAAAACCCCTATGTCTACAACCCTCGACTTGAAACCCGATCCGAATGGTAAAAAAGTATATCAAAAGGTATACCACTCCATGATTGGCTCATTGCTCTACCTTTGTGCATCTAGACCCGATATCATGTATAGCGTAGGTAAAGGTGCAAGGTTTCAAGCCTCTCCGAGGCAAAGTCATTTGAAGCGGTTAAACGAATCTTTCGCTATTTAGTTCATACCCCAAACTTTGGCCTTTGGTATCCCAAGGGTTCAAGCTTTCAACTCATTGAGTACTCGTATGCGAATTATGCGGGAGAGAAGACGGATAGGAAGTATACATCCGGGGGTTGCCAATTTCTTGGTTGCTCCTTGGTATGTTGGTCTTCCAAGAAGCAAAATTGCATCGCTCTCTCCACCGCCGAGGCCGAGTACATCTCTGCGGCGAGTTGTTGTGCTCAATTGCTATGGATGAGGAAAACTTTGCGAGATTATGGTATCGACTTCGACAAGGTACCTTTCTTGTGCGACAATGAGAGTGCCATCAATATCGCCTACAACCCCGTCCTCCACTCCAAGACGAAGCACATTTAGATTCGGCATCATTTCATTCGGGACCACGTTGAGAAGGGCGATATTGATCTCTCTTATGTGTCGACCAAGGATCAACTCGCGGACATCTTCATGAAGGCCCTTGATGAACCAAGATTTCGGGGTTTGAGGAATGAACTAAATGTCATCGATGCGTCTAACTTCACTTGATACCTTGCATAGATACCTTCACTACATGTGCTATCTAGGTTTGGATGCAGGCATGGACATAGGAGGAGCGTACTTCAATTCATGAACCAACACTCCTCCTATCATGCACAAATCAATCAAAACTTCATGCATATCTAGTCATTTTGTGACTTATTGTGCTTCAATGTGAGTCATTCTTTTGGGCCCAAGATATATCTTCGCGGCTCCTTGGCATATACTCAAACACGGTGGCTATGGCCACCAACATTTTCTCTCCCATTTGTTGCTCGCTCGTTCTTCCATCATTTGTGTTTGTGTTTTCATTGTCATCATTTTGTTTTTTGTTTTGGTGGCTCATGTCTTGTTCCTTTTTGAAAAAACTGTGTTTGGGAATGTCGTGGTGGTGTCACGGCAGATGCCATAGGATGGCTAAAGATGTGGGGACGATGGACGCTGGAGGTGTCCGGGGAGGGATCACGCGACGAGTAGCCGCGTGAGGTAAGATCCACACAACACAAACAACACGATGTACCCAGGTTCAGGGCCCTCGTGAGGAGGTAAAACCCCTACTCCTGCCTTTCTCTATGTATTGTGATGTCTCTCCGAGTAGCCACAGTACAAATGATATCGCTACCGAGTAGCCTCTCTCTCCTCTCCGAGTAGAGCTAGGTCAAGAACTTAGGGATTCTAGGGTTTCCAGTGAGCAACTATCAGCGTCTATGAGAGCGTGCCTCGCGCAGGAGGCGGCGGGGCACCTTATATACATGGTGCCCAGCCGGATACGTCCAAATCTAAACAAGTGTCGACATAGTGTGCACATCGTCCTTTCTCCGAGTACCCGCTGACAGCTTTGGTTCCTAACCTTGGCTGCTTCTGTAAAGTCGTTGGGCAAAACTAGGGGACAGACTGGTATCACTGTACCTAGGCACAGAGTAGGCCCCCCTTATCCTGCCACCGCCTGCTTCCATGCTGTCACTGTCAGGGAGACCGGCCCCATATGAACAGTAGTTCGAATGCTGCCAAGTACGGACCCAGGATACGCGGGATCCTGTGTCAGAACGGCTCCTTTGACTTTCTGGCCCGAGTAGGTTCCCGCCAATGGTTCCCGCCAATTGTACTCGGGCCAAACCTTCTACTCGACAGGGTAGAACTTGATTGATATCTCCTTCTGGTCATCTTGAGGTGAGACCGAGTAGCAGTCGACCGGGTAGCGAGTACCAGGTAGTCGGCTACTCGACCAAACCTCTCTTCTGTAAGCTGCCTTTACCACCTGTCTTTACCCTACTCGGGGGTAACCCCCCGACAGCAGTCCCCGAAGCTGGTTGAGTCTTGCGAACTTGTTCACTAGGCTCTGCCAGCTTAAAACCAGCCTTTGCATCTCAGCCCTTGAACCTCAAGATGCCGAGTAGAACCTCCGAGTAGCTATCCGGAAAGTTCCTTGAGTTTCTTCTCTTCCGAGTAGCACTTGCTTTCTACTCTGTAACCGAGTAAAAAGACTTAGAGAAATTTCTTGGATTGAGCCTCTGCGACACAGAGCACAATCCAGCCCTTCGCGCAGCAACTGCACACGTGTCAAGCATCCACGACCTTGTCGTTTCGTTGCCCAGGACACGACCCGCCACGCGTCCAGTTTTCACGCAATGGGCCCACCGGCCGTCATGTCCCATCAAGTGTGGTTATAGGCCACGATTCGGTGGTGGGATCAACTGTGGCCATTACGCGCGCAACCGGCGCTTGTGTGCGTTTCTAGCCGGCCACAGGATCCACCACACGGCACAATCGATCCCACTCCCACGACGGTAACGGTAAACTCGCGGAGGAGATATAAATACCCCCGCCGGTAACTTTCTTTTCCCCTTCCCTCACACTATTCCTTCTTCGTCTCCTGCTCTTCTCCGCCACCGTACTCTCCGCCGCCGCGCAAGCTCTCGCGCCGCCGCGGACTCAATCCACCAACCAATTCCCCTCGAAATCTTCCACCTTCCCAACTCGCCACAATGGCCAAGTCAGGCTGGGCCGGCTCCTGGGTCACCGCGGAAGATTGCGCCTGGCTCGTCAATACCAGGCGAGTCCCTCCCGGCGTGGAGTGCCGGGCGCCGGACGGTGAAATCGTGCCGTCCCCGCGGGAGGGAGAGCGCGTCGTCTTCCTGGCGCATTTCGAGCGCGGGTTCGGACTACCCGCCTCCGATTTCATGAGGAAGTTCCTCAACCACTTCGGCATCCAGATGCACCATCTGCCGCCCAACGCCGTCGTCTTCCTCGCCTACCACGCCGTGGTCTGCGAGGCCTTCCTCGGCATCCGGCCCACGTGGGAGACGTGGCTCAGGTATTTCCACCTGCGCCAGCAATCCACCGGGAAGAAGGACTCCGCGGGCGTCGCCCGCGCCACCGACACCGGCTGCGCCATGATGGTGCAGCGGTCCGGGACGAACCACCCCCGCATCAAGGGGCTAGACTCCGTCAAGCTATGGCAAAAGACGTTCCTCTACGTCAGGAACGTTGCCGCCGCGGAAGGAGCCCCGGTGAACGATCGAATCAACTTTCCCGTTTGGTGCAATCGCGCTCCAATCGGGATGTACTGGAAGGACAAGCCCGTCAATGACGATGACGCCATCGAGATGGAGAATCGACTCGGCTGGCTGAAGGCGCAGGGCCTCAAGAACGACGACCCGGTGGCCTGCTGGATCCAGCGCCGAGTACTGCCCTTGCAGGAGCGGTGCCATCTCATGTGTTACATGGGAGGGCCCCGCGACTGCACCAGAACAACCACCATCGAGATCGACAACATCGATGTCCCCTGGCACGCAAGGAACATCCTGACGACAAGCCTCGGCGACCACTGGCAATACGGGTTCGTCCCGTACAGCCGTACCAAGCCAATTGAGCGGGTACGCCTTTCTTACTCTGCTCTCTGCATACACTTTCCGAGTAGATAACTTCTCCTTCTTGCATCAGCTAGCAATTGCCTTGCGTTCCGAGTAGGACATCTAGCCAAATCGCCTTAGGCTTAGTATGCTTTGTGTTTGCACGCCTTGCCGGACAGCCTACTCGAGAACGATTCTTAGGCTTGATGTGCTTTATACCTGCACGCCCTTCCGAGTAATACTTTCCAGCAAATATGCTTAGGCTTAGTATGCTTTGTGTTTGCACGCCTATCCGGGTGGAATGCTTAGTAAACTGCCTAGGCTTTGTGTGCTTTGTACCTGCACGCCTATCCGAGTAGAATTCCTTCCTGGTACTCGGCTAGTCTGTGATCCTTCTCTGTTTTTCAGGTCCTCACTCGCCAGATAATCGAGAGCTGCGAGGTTTTCGAGGGCAACTGGTCTCCTGATCGTGAGGAGGACGATGTGCCTTCTTTCGATGCTGCGGAGCAGCCCAACCTTTCTCGCTCCCCCAGTACCGACAAGCGCGATGCTCTCCGCACCTGGTCTGATGAAGACTTTGACGGTAACTACACTGTCACTCTGTTTGCTTCCGAGAAGCACCAATCCCTCGTGTGTTGTTTCTGATTCTTTCCTCTTTTCTCTTTGATTCCCAGATGAAGTTGCCGCGGACAAGGACGACGAGGACGAAGACGAGAACGAGGGCGATGCGCCCCTAGTCGTCAAGCCCCTGTCCATCGCCGCTCCTGAGACCCGCAAACGGGCTGGTAGCGGAGCACCAGCGCCTCCTGCCAAGAAGAGGAAGCCCGCCGAGAAGAAGGTGGTCGTGAAGAGGTCCAGACGAGAGCTCAAGTGCACCACCGCGTAAGCCCTCTTCTCGGTCGCCTCCCTTCTCGCGTTGTGCTATTTTCCCCAAATTCCTTCTAATTTCTGGTTTCCCTTTCTCTGCAGACCTCCTATGGACGCAAACGCAGCTCTCGCGTCTGACCATACTAAGGAAAAACCAGTACCTCTGGTCAATCTGGACGATGATGATGAGGACCACACCGCCAATGCTGCTGCTGCCAATCCAGCACAAGGAGCAGCGGAACCAGCAGCACAGGACACTGCCGTCCACGATGAGAGACCCCCTTCTCCTCCGGCTAGCAATGCCGAGGAGAACCAAGATCGAGAGATGCAAGACAACACCGCCGCCGAGCGGCCTGAAGCAGAGCAAGAGCAGCCCGCCACAGGGGCTACTGCACAAGAGAGCCTCGCTGCCGCGCAGCGAGTAGAAGACACCACCGCCACGGATGCCACTGCTTATCCATTGAGCAGCGTGCAACCGGGCGTGACACCGAGTAGCGCCCAGCCAGGAGCTGCACAAGGCGACGGATCTGCGGCGCCACCAAATGCACAAGGCCCTACACCACCAACAGCGCAAGGCCCTACACCACCAACTGCGCAAGGCCCTACACCGCCAACTTCCTCCTCGTCGCCGCAGAGCAAGGACGCATCCAGCCCTCCTGCCGGGCGAGTAACCAGGCAGCGAGCCTTGGATGCTTCGAAGGATGAGGTTGTCAGAAGGGCATCCGAGAAGGAAGCTGCTGAGAAGGCCAAGGCCGAGAAGGAAACTACTGATAAGGAAGCTGCTGAGAAGGCCAAGGCTGAGCAGAAGAAAGCCAGGGCTGAGCAGAAGAAGGCCGAGAAGCAAGCTGCCGAGAAGGCAGTCGCCGAGAAGGCGAAGGCGAGAAGCAGAAGGTTGAGAAGGAGCAAACGGAGAAGCGGGCCAGAGACCAGAGTACATCCTCAGGCGGAGCGCTCGTGATCCACGAGTCCGGCCCGATTCCTGCTGCGCTCTCTGCAGACGCTCGCGCTGCTGGCCAGCCCTGCTACCCGGAGTACATGATTGAGGTTAGCCAACAGCACTCAATCGGCTTCCCTCCCAAGGACAAAGCTTTAGCTATCCAGAGGGGAAGGAAGGTTGTAGCCATGAACTCCCCTCCTCCAGATCCAAGCCAACCCCAGTCTGTCAACATCGCTTCTCGCGGAGTCCAAGACAAACCAATAACTTCCAAGGGTCTTGAACAGGTATTGGACACCGTTGGCTTCATCGACGCCAAATGGGATAGCAAGATTCTTGGCGTGGATAAGTGGCACGGTCTTAGCCTTGGCGGCATCGACCACATGCGCGTGGACTGGAACAAGGTTGACCTGGGACGCAATCCCATGTCCGTCTCCACCGAGACCGCGACACTCGCAGCCAAGATGTTCTTGCATCGCAAGAATGCCGAGGACATCGAGCAGTCCTACGCGGTAAGTTTTCCTTATCTTTTTCGAGTTGAATTTTCTTCTCTTCTATTCGCCTTTCTGCTCCTTCCCATCACTCCCAGTCCCCGAGATTCTAGCCGAGTAGGTGGATACTCTCCGAGTAGCCTCCTACTCGGGTTGAATCTACTCTGCTTTGCCTAACTCACTTCTTCTCGCTTCTCAGGATAGCGTCCTGAAGCGGACCAATCTATACCGCCATCTTCTCTGGAACCACTCTATCGCCAGGAGGCGAATTGCTGCTTTAGAGAAGGAAAAGGCAGCTGCGGAGGCAGCCAGCAAGAACGCCAAGGACAGCACCCAGCAGCTGACTGAAGTGCAAGGTACGCTTTTAGCTGTGCGATTCATGCGTTTTTGGTTACGCTCGCTTATGCTTTCTTATGCGCTAACCTCTCCTTCTCTGCAGAAAAACTGAAGGCCTTAGCAGACGAACATGAGAAATGCCACAGCTTCGTGGAGAACTCCGAGGCCACCATCAAAAGGCTAGAAGGTAAGCTTTTTGTTTACTCGGTTTGACTTTGAAGTTGTTTCTTCTCTGCTCCTCTGCTAACCTCATCTATCTCTTCGCAGAAGATTACAAGTTGTTTGCTGAGGCACACCAAGATTGCGTCAAGCCCGCAGAGGTGCAGAAGCAGCTGTCCGATCAGGCCGTTGAGCTGTTGAAGGACCACACCACGGAGACCGAGAAGCTGCAACTCCAGTTGCAAAAGGCACTCCAGGATGCCGTCAAGATTGGCGCCGAGAGGGACAGAGCCATTGCCGAGAAGGCCAAGGCCGAGACCACTTTCAAAGCCAAGGAGAGGGCCCTTGAGCAGGGATGCGAAACCTTGAAGAAGACCAACGCTGATCTCTTTGCTCAGATGGATAGCCTGCGCCTGATCCAAGAAAAGCACATTTCCAACGAGGAGTCCTGGAGGACCCAGCTGCAGCGGCTGCGCAACGAACTGTCCGGTAAGTCTTTTCTTCGCTGCTTCTTTTCTTCTCGGTCGTATTTCTTCTCGGTTTTCCTCTACTCGGTTCTTCTCTTCCCGGTTCTGAAGTTACCACATGCTATTTCAGAGATCTGGCCTCATCTTGATTCCCCTTCTGCGCCTAAGGTGGCCAAAGCCCAAGCAGCTCGCCTTGCAAAAGGTGAGGCAGCAGATACCAGAGCCGGGATCGAGGACAGCTTGCTGGTGCTCAAGGACTATTTCGAACAGCTGGCTGGCGTCGGAACTGACTTGGTGCACGAGGGCTTTGAGCTCCACAGGCTGTTTTGGCCTCATGATGATCGTCCAACCACCATGAAGGGCCTAGCCTTCAAGCTGAAGAATGTGAAGAAGGAGCTGAAGAAGTGGCGTGCCTCGGGCGCCCGTGCTGGTGCGGACGTGATGCTTCTCTGCATTGCCTCCTGGTATGAAAACCTCAACATGCAGCTCATCCGCGGGAAGCGCAACAATTCCAAGTGGGAGGTGGATCCCGACTGCGTGGCCACACGCAAGCAGATCGCCTATGAGGTCGCGGAGTGCGCCGAGACGGAGACCTTCATCGATGGCCTCCCCGAGCCCGACACCGAGTACAAGGAGGAAGAGGAAGAGGACGACGAAGTAGAATCCGACTTGGAAGGCCACTTCGAATCTCCTGAGGGCAAGGCCGGGAAGGGGAAGAACGTCGCCGTCGCGAGTAGCGATGAGGACGAGTACGCCCACATCGACACCGCCGCACTCGACTTTGGCACCTCCTCAGGTGCTGCTCTCGACGACACGGTGCCCCCTCCTGGCCAAGCTTCAGGTTCCTCTTCGGCTCCAGGACCCGTCTCGGTGGCCACGGCCACTTCCGAGCAGGCGGCCACCCAGGATGATGCCGAGATGAAGGAATCCGCCACCGTCCAGACGGGAGCGGATGCCACCCAAGCCAGCACCGAAGGAACAGCCGCCACGACCGTCACTGAAGAAGCCGCTGCCAAGACCGCCGCCGAAGAAACAGCAGCCAAGGCCAGCGCCGAGAACACTGCCTCCTCATCTTGAAGCAACCTGCAATCTCTTTCAACTCGAACACTTATCAGATCCCCGGGATGCCGGGAGCAGATGTAATAGACTATCTTTATTTTGCTTGCTACTCAGTTTTTATGCCCACTCTGTTTATTTCGACATTAATCAATTTGAACAACACTGGCTCAATGCCGGGTTGCGTTTCCATGCGAGTCCCCGAGTTGCATTTCTTATTCACCCTATCTTTTCATCTCTGCTCTACCCGCGACTTGTCGCTTGTTTGGTATTCGAGTCACAAGAATCAAGTAGTAGGGCTGCAAATACTTAGCCGCTAGAAACAATCATGGTAACACAGCCCACCACTTAGCCGAGAAGACGAAAACAGGGAACAAAAGTAACAAACAATCTACTCGGTTCCTGCACTTTTTCTTCCTTAGCGATTTTCGTGTGCTCATTGACCTTTTGCTTGTTCTCTTGCTTGCCATGAAGCCGGGTTTCGGACAGCAGCAAAGTCGAAGAGTTGGCATATAGGTTTAAACACAGTACTCAATGCACTTATGAGTTCTGAAGTGGAGCAACCGAATAGACAAAGGAACAAGCCGAGTAAAAACACTTAGAGCAAATTTGGACGAGGGCAGTCCCCGAGAACAATTTCAGATTGCAGAGTAGAATTTCAACTCGGATAAGAGGGTACATACACATCTTTGCTCACGAATGAAAACGACGAAGTAGGGCTACATTCCAAGGGCGCTTGGTTTCCTCTCCAGCTTTATCTGCCCTGTTCGCTTGCGATGGGCGCACATCTACAAGATAGTACGCATCATTGTGCAGCGCTTTGCTCACAATGAAAGGCCCTTCCCAAGGAGGAGACAACTTGTGCATCCCGGCTGTGCGCTGCACCAGCCTAAGGACCATGTCTCCTTCTCGGAAAACCCTTGGGTTCACCTTTCGGCTATGATAGCGCCGCAGGTTTTGCTGGTAGATAGCCGAACGTGACAGAGTCAGCTCTCTTGCTTCTTCAAGCAGGTCAACGTCGTCTTCTCGAGCTTCTCTCGCCTCCACCTCAGTGTAGAGGGCTACTCGGGGGGAGTCATGCTCTAAGTCTATTGGCAACACGGCTTCAGCCCCGTATACCAAGAAGAATGGCGTGTAGCCGGTTGACCGGTTAGGGGTAGTCCTTAGACTCCACAACACCGCTGGCAACTCTTCTAGCCAACACCCAGGTGTTTTCAGCAATGGCTCAATCAGCCTTGGCTTTATGCCTGCCAGTACCATCCCATTTGCTCTCTCAACTTGCCCATTGGAGGCAGGGTGCGCGACTGACGCAACGTCTAGTCGGATATGCTTATCTCTGCAGAATCGCACCATTGCCCCCTCTGCAAAGTTGGTGCCGTTGTCGGTGATGATACTGTGCGGGTAGCCATATCTCATGATCACATCCTTCACAAACTTCACAGCTGTGACCCCATCGCACTTCCGAATAGGTTTCACCTCGATCCACTTGGTGAACTTATCCACCATGACCAAGATATGTGTCATATTGCCTTTAGCCGGCTTGAAAGGACCAATCATATCCAAGCACCAAACAGCAAATGGCCATGTGATAGGAATTGTTTTCAACTCGGAAGCTGGCATGTGAATCTTACTTGCGAACATCTGTCAGCCGGTGCACTTCCTCACAATATCTTCAGCTTGCTGCAGCGCTGTGAGCCAGTAGAAGCCATGCCGGAAAGCTTTCTTGACCAATGCCCGAGAAGAGGCGTGGTGCCCACATTCCCCTTGATGTATCTCCACCAGGATTTCTTCTCCCTCTTCCGGGCTCACACAGCGTTGCAGCACACCAGTGGCACTTCTCTTGTGCAGCACATCTCGGACTATGGTGTAGCCCTTGGACCTTCTCTGAATCTGCCTCGCAGTCACCTCATCTTCAGGTAAAGTGCCGTCCCTTAGAAAGGATAATATGGGCATAGCCCAACTCGGCGTCTCCCGTGTGGGAAACACTGGTTCGTCCAGTTCCATTGGGACAGGCTCTGGCGGTTGCACAGGAGGAGTAGGAGCGCTTCTCTGCAGCCCAGACCGATTGGCGAGAACTTCTTCAATGAATGCGACAGCTTCTGGGTTGAGGGCGGCAGTCCCCGAGTACGGAGTGGCAGTCCCCGAGTAAGGAGCGGCAGTCCCCGAGTAGGGAAAGGCAGTCCCCGAGTGGGGATTGGCAGTCCCTGAGTACGGAGTGGCAGTCCCCGAGTAGGGAATGGCAGTCCCCGAGTAGGGAATGGCAGTCCCCGAGTAGGGAATGGCAGTCCCCGAGTAGAGGACGGCAGTCCCCGGGTTCCCTGCAGCACTCTCCCAGTCAATCTCCATTGGGTCAGATTCTTCACTTGGCAGAGAAGGAACAAAGATGGATTCCGAGTTGGGGGAAGGCTTGATGGATGGCTTCCTCAAATGCTCCAAGGCAATCCCTGCCGGGATGGACTGCCGAGAAGATCCCAACTTGGATAGCTCGTCTGCTGCTTCGTTCTCTGCTCGGTGAATGTGCTGAAACTCACAGCCTTCGAAAAACCCGGTCATTGACTGCACCAAGAAACGATACAATGCCATGTTGGCATCCAAAGCATCCCAGGTACCCGAGACTTGCTGCACCACCAGATCTGAATCGCCATAGCATATAATGCGCTGCACACCAACCTCCTTTGCTACTCGCAAACCATGCACCACTGCCTCGTACTCGGCTACATTGTTGGATGCCTTGAAATGAATCTGCAGCACGTACTTGAGTTGATCCCGCTTGGGCGATGTAAGCACAACGCCAGCACCAAGGCCTTCTTTCACCTTTGAGCCATCAAAGTGCATTTTCCAATAGTTGGAAACTGGAGCAGGAGGTTCATATTGCATCTCGGCCCAGTCCACAAGAAATTCCGCCAGGACCTGAGACTTGATTGCTTCTCTTCTCGTATACGCGGGAGCGTACGCGGCTAGCTCAATCGCCCACTTGGCTACTCTGCCACTCGCCTCCTTGTTTCCCATGATATCCGAGATGGGAGCAGAACTCACAACCGTGATGGGGTGCTCCTGGAAGTAATGCTTCAGCTTCCTGGCGCCCAGGTACACACCATATGTCATCTTCTGGTAATGCGGATAGTTTTGCTTGGAACTGGACAGCACCTCGCTGAGATAATAGACTGGGCGCTGCACACTCTTGCCTTCTTCTTCTCGCTCCACCACTATCACCACGCTGACTACTCGGTTAGTCGCAGCAATATACAGCAGCATAGGCTCCTTGGGTAGCGGACTAGCCAAGACGGGAGCGCTAGCCAGCATTGCTTTCAGCTCATTGAACGCCACGTCCGCTTGCGGAGTCCAGACAAACTTGTCGCTTTTCTTCATCAGCTGGTACAGGGGCAGAGCCTTCTCGCCCATTCGGCCCAGAAAACGGCTCAGAGATGCCAGACAACCCGTGAACTTCTGCACATCCTTCAATGATCTCGGCAAAGACATGCTCTCGATAGCTTTTATCTTAGAAGGATTGGCTTCAATGCCCCGACTAGAAACCAGAAAACCGAGTAGCTTTCCAGCTGGTACACCAAAGGTGCACTTACTCGGATTCAGTTTCATTTTGTACTTGCGTAGGTTAGCAAAGGTTTCCTCCAGGTCGGCAAGCAGAGTATGTGTTTTATTCGTTTTGATGACAATGTCATCTACGTACACCTGCACATTCTTGCCGAGCTGATCGTGCAAGCATTTCTGCATGCATCTCTGATAGGTTGCACCCGCATTCCTCAAGCCAAAACACATGACACGATAGCAATAAGCCCCGTACGGGGTAATGAAAGCAGTCTTTATTTGATCAGCAGGGTTGAGTGCAATCTGGTGGAAACCAGAGTAGGCATCTATGAAAGACAACAGTTCACAGCCGGCAGTGGAATCGATCACCTGATCGATGCGAGGTAGCGGGAAAGGATCCTTAGGGCATGCCTTGTTCAAGTCGGTGTAGTCGACGCACATGCGCCATGCAGTGGCAGCCTTGGGATCTTCCTTTTTCTTCTCGACCATGACCGGGTTGGCCAACCAGTCCGGGTGCAGTACTTCCATGATGAAGTTACTTATCAGCAGCTTGGTGATCTGATCACCGATGGCCTTCCTTCTCTCATCTCCGAAGCGCCGCAAAGCCTGCTTCACGGGCTTGGCGTCAGGACGCACATGCAAAGAGTGCTCAACCAACTCCCTCGGGACTCCTGGTAGATCTTCATTGGTCCAGGCGAACACATCCCGATTCTCACGGAGGAAGTGGATGAGCGCGCTTTCCTATTTCTCCGCCAACCCGGCACCAATGATGGCCACGCGCTCCGGGAACTCGGGGTCAACCTGGACTGTCTTGGTCTCCTTGGCAGCTTGGAAAGCAGTACCATGCTGGGTACTCGGCACACCTTGTGCGCCAGCTTGTGCGGACTGAGCCATGGCCACCACCTCGTACATCTTCTTCTTCTCGGCAGCAATCACCATCGACTCTGCCAGCTGGGAGCTAGCAGAGGCACACTCCATGGACTTCTTGTAATCTCCCGAGATGGTGATAATGCCATTGGGGCCGGGGATCTTCATCTTCAGATAAGCCACATGTGTAGAGGCCATGAACTTGCTCAGGGCTGGCCTACCGAGTAGAGCATGATAGGGGCTCTGATGATCCACCACTTCAAACTGCAGGCGCTCTGTACGGCAGTTCTCCCGAGTACCGAATAGCACATCAATCCACACTCGGCCAATCGGGTTGCACGAGATCCCGGGCACAATGCCATGGAAAGTGGTCTTGCTAGGCAGCATCATGTTCTCGGCCAGGCCAAGCTTCTCGAGTGTGTCCTTGTACACAATGTTGATGCTGCTGCCGTTGTCGATTAGCACCTTGCTGAACCTCACATTCTTCTCGGGGCCCAGGAAGGTAGGATCCAGCACCAAGGCATAGGTACCCGGATTGGGCATCACCTTGGGGTGATCTGCCCGAGTCCACCTGATCTCCTGGTCGCACCAGTACATGTAGTGAGGAACAGCCGGAATCACTGCATTGACCTCCATGGCCCGCCTGTGCTGTGACTGCTTGTCGACTGCCTCAGAAGTGAAGATCATATAGCTCTCATGGTGCTCTTGGTACTGGTTGGAGCCATTGCCCCCATTGTTGCCATTGTTGTTGCCCTGATAGTTGTTGTTGCCTCTGTTGTTGTTGTTGCGGTTGTAGTTGTTGTTGTTGTTGCGGTATCTCTCATTGTTGAAGTTCCGGTTGGCTCCTAAAGCCACTTGGTTCACGTTCTCTCTTCTCGGGTACACTGGCGGCCGAGTTGCGGGCGCGCGAGTAGGCTGAACAGTAGCATTGGCGGCTGGCAGAGGAGGAGGAGGAGGCAAGCCATCACTCTTGATCACATCCCACCACTCGCACTGCCGAGTAGTGTGGTTAGCGGGCCTCGAGGGATGATGAGTGTGAAAGCTGCATGGGCCATCCTTCATGTCGTCAAAGACAAACTTCTTCGGCTGCTCGGAGTTCCCGCTACCCGACTGCGCAGTGCGGAACGGTTTCTTGTTGCCCTGGCCCTGGTTCTGGTTCTGCCCGTAGGCTCCAGCAGGTTTCTGCCTTTGGCCACCACCGCCTCCAACATTCACTGCATTCACCTCTTCGGGGTCATACCGAGTATCTACTCGGCGCTTGTTGCGGAACTCGTTGCGCTTGCTGCTGTTGAAGTTTCTTCTCGGCTCAGAGGAGTCCATCAGTGGCTGAGTAGGATCACCGAGTGCGTACTGATCCGCAATCTTGATGGTCTCGGCCAGGGTGTTCGGCATCTCCCTCTGCAATCTCTGCCAAAGCATGCTGCCATGTCGGCAACCCTGCGCAAACCAAGTGATGGCCTGTGCTTCATTCACACCCTCACAAGTGTTCCTCAAGGTGCTCCACCGAGTAAGGTACTCGCGGTCCGTCTCGTCTTCTCGCTGCCTGCAAGCTGACAGCTGTTGTGGCCTATTCGGCCTCTTGTAGGTGCTGGTGAAGTTGCTGACGAAGGCGTCCGAGAAATCCAGCCAGCAATTTATGCTGTGCTTGGGCAAGTTGTTGAGCCAAGTGCGAGCTGGACCCTCTAGCATCTGCGGGACGTACCGCACTGCCCATCTCCTGTTGCCACCCGCAATGTGGACCGCGGTGACGTAGTCACTGAGCCAATCTTCGGGCTTGGTGTTACCATTGTAGCTCTTGGTGCCTCTTGCGAGCTGGAAGCCCTTCACGGAAGGCTCGTTCATGATGCGCGGGCCAAAGCACTCGGGGCCAGGAGGACCCGTGCTCTCAAGCCGCGCCGACAAGCTGATACGGTCCAGCTGGTGCCTTGCATCTCCAGGCGCCAATACGCGCTCACCAACACGGTCATGAATATCATAACCAGCCATCTCCATAGCCGAGTAGCCATCATCATACCTATCCACCTGCATAGCTGCGGGCTGCTCCACCGGGTTGGCGACTGGTGCCACTGGGCGCGGCTGCTGCCTCTGCCGAGTAGGCTGAGCTGCGGGTTGCCGAGAAGTACCCGGACGCGCGGCTTCTCGGACGCGGCTTTGAGCTTGATGGGCTTGGAGCCTGCTCTGCGCAGCATTGTTGTGCCTGCCCGGGCTGCTGCGGCACAGCAACCTGTTTCGCGGCAGCAGCCGGGTCATACACCTGCATTTGCCTGTCTCTACCCGAGCGCCCGCTGCGGCTCTTCTCGCGGCTGGGATGCGGAGACGAGGCCTGATCGTTAGATCTAGCCGCGTGCGAGTGAACCACCTGCGAAGCTCCAGCTCCCGGGTTGGCCTTGCGGAACTCCTCGTTCTGCCTGGCGGCCTCCAACACCAACTCGTTGAGCCTCTCCTGCTGCCTGAGCCGCGCCTCTCCATCCAGGCGCGGCAACTCGGCAGCCACGGCCTGTGCAGCTCTGAGCGTCTTGGCGGGTGTGCTGTACCTTGGCCTTGTGAAAGTGTTTGCGGTGGCGGACTGCTCGGGCACCTCCGCAACTGTCGCCATCTCGGCACCCAGGTTGCGCCGCGTAGCGCCTACCCTGCTAGGCCTCCTGGCGACCGGCGTGAAGCCGTGAGCCTTGTTGTACTCGAGCTGGTCTAGACTCAGCTCAAGCCTGATCTTCTCCAACTCCGCCTGCTCGGCAAGCAGCTCCTGGCGTTGCCGCTCGAGCTGCTCCCTTGCGGCTAGGAGCTCGATGTCGGTGGGAGTGGGCATGCCAGTTCGCGCAGCAGACGCGGGGATGACCGTAGACGTGGAAGGCGGCAGGTTGCTCTCCTTCTCGTAGGGCCGGTGGTTCCTGCCACCAGCAGGCGGGTCATCAACCTCCTCGACAACGGCCGCAGCGCCAGTAGCAGCCGCGCCAGCGTTTGCCGCCAAACCCGTCACCATCACCTCAGCGCAGCATGCAGAGCTACATGCAGGCCTTCCGCGAGCAGCAACCACCGCAGGAGGATCCTCCGCGTCATGCACCAGCTCGGGGTAGGCGCTGTTGGCGACGGTGGCGACGTAGACGAGGTGAGAGCCGAAGGAGATCACCGAGCCGCCCTCGGGCATGGCCATGCCGCCGAAACAGCCGGCGTTGTCGGTGACGAAGTCGAAGGAGCCGAATCTGTGGACAAGGCCACAAACTACGCGCTCCGCCGAAGAAGATCCCGTCCGAACAGAAACTCCAGCCAGCGCCGCTGGTTGCCCCACGGTGGGCGCCAACTGTCGTGGTGGTGTCACGGCAGATGCCATAGGATGGCTAAAGATGTGGGGACGATGGACGCTGGAGGTGTCCGGGGAGGGATCACGCGACGAGTAGCCGCGTGAGGTAAGATCCACACAACACAAACAACACGATGTACCCAGGTTCAGGGCCCTCGTGAGGAGGTAAAACCCCTACTCCTGCCTTTCTCTATGTATTGTGATGTCTCTCCGAGTAGCCACAATACAAATGATATCGCTACCGAGTAGCCTCTCTCTCCTCTCCGAGTAGAGCTAGGTCAAGAACTTAGGGATTCTAGGGTTTCCAGTGAGCAACTATCAGCGTCTATGAGAGCGTGCCTCGCGCAGGAGGCGGCGGGGCACCTTATATACATGGTGCCCAGCCGGATACATCCAAATCTAAACAAGTGTCGACATAGTGTGCACATCGTCCTTTCTCCGAGTACCCGCTGACAGCTTTGGTTCCTAACCTTGGCTGCTTCTGTAAAGTCGTTGGGCAAAACTAGGGGACAGACTGGTATCACTGTACCTAGGCACAGAGTAGGCCCCCCTTATCCTGCCACCGCCTGCTTCCATGCTGTCACTGTCAGGGAGACCGGCCCCATATGAACAGTAGTTCGAATGCTGCCAAGTACGGACCCAGGATACGCGGGATCCTGTGTCAGAACGGCTCCTTTGACTTTCTGGCCCGAGTAGGTTCCCGCCAATGGTTCCCGCCAATTGTACTCGGGCCAAACCTTCTACTCGACAGGGTAGAACTTGATTGATATCTCCTTCTGGTCATCTTGAGGTGAGACCGAGTAGCAGTCGACCGGGTAGCGAGTACCAGGTAGTCGGCTACTCGACCAAACCTCTCTTCTGTAAGCTGCCTTTACCACCTGTCTTTACCCTACTCGGGGGTAACCCCCCGACAGGGAACCTGGAAATTCCGGCCCAGGGTATGGAAATTTCCGGGCCCCTGATCCTTGTCCCCCAAAATTCCCCCATTTCCTCCGTGCCCGCTCTCTGGACACGGCCGGAAATTTGGGGCGGAATTTTCCGGGCCAAATATCCGGTGGCCAGAATATTCCATGTCCTGGACCCGGAAATTTCCGGTGTGTGATATTTGCCCAGATATTCGCCACATTCCCTTGTGCCCCCTATCTGGACACCCACCAGGAATTTGGGGCGGAATATCTGGCCAAATATCTGGCCCCTCGAAATTTCCAGCCCACACACCGAAATATTCTAGGGTAAGCAGGTGGCGGCTATAAATAGGCAACGGGGAGGGTTATCTCATCGTTTCCTCTCCCCATCGCCCGTTCCACTCCGCCTCCAACTGCCGCCGCCGCCACAGAGGATCCCCCAAGAGATCATCTGACTCCTCCCTCTCCTTCTGGGTTCTCCTCTTGGATCAAGAGGCTGCCACCTCCGTTTCCTTCACGGATCCTGGTACATGGTCACGTTTTCTCCGAGATCTAGGGCCTCTCGTTCCTTTCTTTTGTGTGTTTGTTCTAGGGTTTGTTACTGCTTATCCTTGTTCCTCCTCATCATCCCCTCTCCATCTTTGTTCTTCCACTCCACGATTTACCGCATGCCTGGATTCGCAGCTCTAGCGTGATCTTTCCAGGGACGGAAATTTCTGCCCCCCCCGGAAATTTCAGCCAGAGCCGAAATTTCCGGCCTGCTCTGAATCTTGTAGTGGGCTCTGTTTTTAGGATTCCTCCCCTGCTTTCAATTCCATTCTACAAAACATGAGCCCCAATTGTTTATTTTTCTTGTGTTTTCCTTTGTGCTTGTTTTTGCCTTTTCTCCCAGATGGTTCAAGCTCTCGGTCCAAGAGCACGAAGAGCACTAGCAGTCGCAAGCGGTACCATCGTCTTATTCTGAATGAAGAAGGAGTGTATGTGGATGAGACTGTCATCCGTCAGTGTGAGCGTGAGGAAAAGCGCAACTATGAGCGGCAGCGCAATGTAGAGAGGGCTGCTCGCCTTGCCAGCAAACAACAAGGCAAGACTGCTTTGAACCTCGCAACTATGTCCGCGGCTGAATTCAAGACTTGGCGCAACAAGGACTGGTTCCTAGCTAGCCCTCTGGACACCACCATTGATTCCTGTTTCTGGCACGTCAAACAGGAGACTCTGTACAAGCAGGTGTATTCTGTCACGAGCAAGCTTGTCTACACTATGAAGTAGATCAAATTTTAGCACATGGTCACCTCCCCTGATTATTTCAACAACTCTGTCCATCTTGCCGAGCTCCTTGGTTTGCGTCATCTGATGGAGACCCAATGCTCCTACAACAACACTATCATTCAGTAGTTCTTTGCTACCCTGGTTATTGATGATTCCGAGGAGATTGGGGTGATATGGATGTCTGGATCATACAAGCTCACCACCACCATCCATGATTTTGCTTCCGAGTTAGGGTATCCATTTGCTGGCCTCTCGGCTCCTCGGGGTGGTAGGATGCATGTCCATGGCGTGGAATATGACAATAATAAGCTGGCTGAGTTGTATGGGGATCAAGGTGTTATTTGGTCCACGAAGGGCCTCTTTGCAATCTATGATATTATTCCGCGCATGTTCAGGGAGACCATTGCTCCTAGCGGTGGCAATAACGATGAGATTCGTGGCGGCTTGGTGAACCTCGTGCATCATGCGTACCTGACCTTCACTGAGGGTGATCTGGAGGATCCCGACTCCCACAAGATTCACGTGATGGATTTTATCTTTCACGAGATTCACTTTTCTCTTTTCCACCGCAAGGTGCCTCCATACCCTACATCATGAAGCTCGTCAAGTCCAGATATCCTGCTGATGAGCGCGAGGGTCTTGAGTTGGACTGTGAGGCTCACAAGGATGTGAAAATGTACAAGAAGAGTGCTCATTCTCAGCAAGCTGCACATGATGTTGGTGCTTCAGGTCAGGGACATCGTGATCATCGCAAGAGACAGGTTGCTGCTAGGAGAGGTGAGAATAAGCGCTCTTGGGTTGTTCGTGCCATTGAGAAAGTGTTGTGCATGAATGTCTGTATCCACAAGCAGAACTACAATGCCTATGTTGAGCGTCGCACCATTCTCGACAATCAGCATGCTATCATGTCTGCTCTCAACATGCCAGAAGTTCCTGCTCATATTTGTCCTCAGACTCCTTACCGCAACTAGAATAACCGCGGTGTTGATTGGGACCTCGGTATTCCTGATGATGATGATTTCGAGACTGCTAGTGAGGAGGATGGCTCTGAGGGTGATCCCAAGGATGATGGTGCCACGGACTAGAGCTTGTTACATGGGACGTAGTTTATCCTTCTCTCCTTTTGGTATCCTGATGCCAAAGGAGGAGAAGATCTAGAGATCGGGGATTTGCTAGGGTGGGTTGTTTTTATTTCGCTATCTCTCGTGTGTTTTTTGTATTCGTTTTATTCGTGGATTCCTATTTGTGAACTTATATTATTGGGAGGCATGAATCCTAGTTATGCCCATCTGTGATGTTTAGCTTCTATTGTATGATTATCTCTATGCAAATACCTGTGTTGTCATCACGCACCAAAAAGGGGGAGACTGAAAGCGCATGTCTCCTCTAATGATTTTGGTGGTGATAACAACACGGGTATATCAACTAACATGGTGGTTTAAGTGTTCACACCTGGTATTCCAATCTCTATCAAGACTAGCAAAAATCGATACAAAAAGATTCACAGAGGAATTCTGGAACTAGTGATGATTCTATGAAGCCGAATATTTCAGGATTCTAGCCCGGAATTTCCGGCACATAAAGGACGGAATTTCTGGCCCTGGCCCCGGAATATGTCGGCGTGCGCGAAGATCAGTTGTTGAAGTTTTGGACGTCCAAAGTGCCCGCTCTCGGATGTGGGGGCGGAAATTTGCCCAGAAATTTCCGGCCTCTGGATTATTAAAAATCTAGCCCCCCGGAC
The DNA here is from genome assembly GCA_028641055.1 of Alopecurus myosuroides. Taxonomy (NCBI): domain Eukaryota; kingdom Viridiplantae; phylum Streptophyta; class Magnoliopsida; order Poales; family Poaceae; genus Alopecurus; species Alopecurus myosuroides. The sequence goes on from JAPCYS010000532.1 coordinate 23,421, forward strand.
ATTTGAAATATCCGGTCCTCTGCCCCGGAAATTTTCGGTACTAATACTGGAATATTCCGGCCCTTGAAGACAACAACAACTAGATTTCGGAGGAGGCTATAAATACCCGTCTTCTTCCTCTAGACAACAAGTTCGTCCAGTCCTCTCTCTCCTCCATTGTTTGAGAGCTCAAAACGCCTAGAACTCCCTCCTCATCCAACCAAACTCGATGCCCTTCAAGGATTTGATGGAGGAGGCCTAGATCTACATCTCTACCAAGCCATAAATCGTTTTCCCTTACTCTACCCCTTGGGATCTTGTAAATCTCTTGGTTGCATTGTCATCCTAGAGAAACCCTAGTGCTTGTAGCTTCCACCTTGTTGCAAGAAGCTTCGGATTGTTGAGAGCCTCCATCTCACTTGTGGAGTAGCCTCAACCACGTGTAAAGTTTTGGTCAACGCCTTCAAGTCTACCTCATAGTGGAAATGAGAATCTCCCTCGCCGGAGAATCTCAAGGAGAACAAGGTGTGCACATCCATGCTATTGAGGAGCGCCTAGGTGGCTCCCCACCTCTCCAACGTAGACGTACTTCTCTTGAGAAAGAACTACGGGAAACATACCCTTGTCTACGTTTTTTCACTTGTGGTTATCTTGTGCCTTGCATATTGCTTCTGTTGCATACTTGTTACTTGTCACCTAGGGAGTTCATCTAGTTGAACATTTAGATAACCTTGTCTTTTACTTGTTAAAGCCCATCTAAAAGTGAAAAGGATTAAAATTTGTAGGTCACCTATTCACCCCCCCTTCTAGTTGACCATAGTGTACTTTCAAAGGCAACGACGCCGGTGAGCGCCATCGTCGTCAGATCCTACTCCGAGCTCGGCTTTCGCCAGCCAACCAACAGATCCTCCCAAGATCCTCCGCGAAGGACATCCAAGACCACGACTGTACCTTGCCGGGATCAAACCCTCGACCTTGTGAAGCCGCCGCCGGGACACGGTGTGGGATCCCAAGATTTTGCACACCGATCTGAACCAGACGACCACCTCCGGCAGGAGGAGCCACCACAGAAACCCGGGGCCTCCACCCCGACTCCCAAGTGTTGCGGGTAGATTTGTAAGTCGGCCGCCGTCGACGCACGGAGGAGCATAAGCCGGCTGTCGTCGACACGCAGCAAGCGCCTCAAGGCCACCTCCGCCACGCACCACCACAACCGAAGGATCTTGATGATGCCGCCTTCAAGATCTGTTAGCGCGACCAGCAGGAACCCCGCCGCCATCGTGCCCTGCGTGAAGGGAAGAGGAGACACCGGCGGCGGCAAGGAGAGGGGAGGAGGTTGGCGGCCGACGGGGGAGGACCCCCGAGGTGGCGCGGCGCCGCCGCCATGGGGTCGTGGGAGCGGTCCTGAAGTTTATTTCTTGTAGTTTCTTCTGTTTTCATGGAATAGGGCCTTGGTCGAGATTTCTTAATTCTCTGTTGACTGGCCCCGGTGTCCCTGTTAGTTCATTTGGAAGGGTTTAGGGCTCGGGTTTGCCACGACTAAATCTTGATCCTGCTTAATGTGTCACTTGACTTCTCGTTGGGCTGCCCGCGTCATGTAGTCTACCATCTTTGGACTGCCAAGTGGGTGGTAACAAGACATATTCACCAACATGGTTAGACATCCCTTGTGAATCTGTAGTAGTTAAAAACCGAACACCTTCATAATGCCTTGAAAAGAGGCTCGAGGGTGCGTTAGAGGACATTCCCTTTATGCCCCATGGAGAGCTGCATTGCGTGTTCATGAGGATCCGATTCCTGCTTCGTTTGAGGGTTTAGATCCATCATATATTGTCAGGTTATGGTAACAAATAGCAGCACCTAGTGCATACATTTTTCTTGTCAAGTACCGGTCATTGTGCAATCCATCTTACTACATATATACTACCATTTCCTACCGGTTTTGGGGTTTTGCAGAGATATCTGATGTCAAGTGATTATCAATCTATCATGTTTATGTCATTTATGATCTTGCGTGCTCTCCGCTACTAGTAGATGTTTTGGCCAAGTTGATGATTGTAACTCCAAGAGAGAGTATTTATGCTAAATAGTGGGTTCATGCCTCCCTTTTATCCATGCTCGAGTGATAAAAACGTAACGTGTGGGGGATGTGTTGTTGCCATTAGGGAGAAAACAACGATATTTACATTGTTTACATTACGCACTTTACTTAATGCAATAATCTGTTGCTTGCAACTTAATACCCTAGGTTTGATTGGATTACGCTCTGAGGGTGGATTATTAGTCATAGATGCGGTTGGATTACGGTCTATGAATTATGTTGTAATGCCCGCATGAATCACATAATAATCATCATGTCATGCATATGCACTATGGTGCAACCTTTATATCTATCAATTGCCCATTTGTAATTTGTTTACCCAGCGTGTTATCTATCTGTTTTGGAGAGACACCACTGGTGAACTATGGACCCCGGTCCTTTCTTTTACACTGCTAATACAACCACTACAAGCACTATTCTTTTTTACTGCAATCATAGTTCTCTTTTCATTCAGTGCAAACAAACCCTGTTTCCACACTATACGTCTAATCATTTGTTTCAGCAAAAACGGTGAGATTGACAACCTCACTTTTTCATTGGAGCAAAGTATCTTGGTTGTTATGTGTGAAGATTCCACGTTGCCGCTGAGCCGGTAGTGCACCATGCCAACATCAGCTGCCAACAACCTTCAGGAGTGATTTCTTTCTCATATTGGTGGATTCAACCTTGGTTTCTTTCTGGGGAAGACTTGTTGATGTGCTCTTCATATCTTCCTCTTGGGGTCTCCCAACGAGCGTACATCTACGCGCATGAAGCATATTTTCTAGCACCATCGCCAAGGAGGAAGAGGATTTCTGCAAGGGGAGTCTCTCACCTCCAACCTCTTTACTTTGTTTTAGTTTTGCTTAGTTTATTTTATTTTATCTTGTTTGCTTCTCTATATCAAAAACACACAAAAATAGTTCTTATTCTAGTCGTTATTTTTATCTTGTTTTAAATCTTGCTAAAATGAGTACTCCTGAGAACACTAAGCTGTGTGACTTTAGTAGCACAAACAACAACGATCTTATTAGTACACCTATTGCTCCACCTGCTCCTACTACTAATTTTTATGAAATTAAGCCTGCCCTGTTAAATCTTGTTATGAGAGAGCAATTTTCTGGTGTTAGTTCTGATGCTGCTGCTACTCATCTTAATATTTTTTTTGAACTTTGCGAGATGCAAAAATATAAGGATTTAGATGGAGATATTATTAAACTAAAATTGTTTCCTTTCTCTTTGAGAGGAAGAGCTAAAGAATGGTTGCTATATTTGCCTAGGAACAGTATTGATTCTTGGACTAAATGTAAAGATGCTTTCATTGGAAAAATATTATCCTCCAGCTAAGATTATTTCTTTAAGAAGTAGAATTATGAATTTTAAGCAACTTGATAATGAGCATGTTGCTAAAGCATGGTAAAGAATTAAATCGTAAGTAAAGAATTGTCCCACTCACAGACTGACTACTTGGATGATCATCCAAACCTTTTATGCAAGTCTGAATTTTTCTTCAAGAAACCTTCTAGATTCAGCTGATGAAGGAACCTTTATGTCCATCACTTTGGGTGTTGCAACAAAGCTTCTTGATGGTATGATGGTAAATTATTCTGAATGGCACACTGAGAGAGCTCCACCGGGTAAGAAGGTAAATTCTGTTTAAGAAACCTCTTCCTTCAGTGATAGGCTTGATGCTACTATGTCTATGCTTGTGAATGGCCATGCTCCTGTTGATCCAAATAATGTTCTTTTAGCCAGTTTGGTTGCTCAAGAAGAGCATGTTGATGTGGACTTCATTAAAAACAATAATTTCAACAACAATGCTTATAGGAATAATTTTGGTAGCAAAAATTATAGGCCATATCCTTCTAATAATGGTAATGGTTATGTTAATTACTATGGCAATTTCTACAACAACAATAGAAGCGTACCCTCTAATCTTAAAAACATGCTCAAGGACTTTATTAGTACACAAACTGCTTTTAATAAATCTGTTGAGGAAAATTTTGGCAAAATTGATGTTCTTGCTTCTAAAGTTGATACCCTTGCTCTTGATGTTGATCTTCTAAAACTAAAGTTATGCCTCATGATGTTAAAGAAAGAAAAACTCTGAATGTTATTCAAGTTCGAATTGATAACAATGTCAGGATGTTAGCTGAATTGCATGCTAGGTGGGAAAGAGAAGATGAAATTGCTAGAAACAATAATATAGGAAAAGTTTGTACTATTACCACCACTAGTAAAACTGAAACTTCTAATGCTAGTAAACCTCCTACTATCAATGGTAAAATAGTTGGTGTTGGAAATGTCTCCACTTCTTCTCCTAAACGTTTAAAATTGCCTAAAACCACTAAAATTGTTCCATGATAAAAGTGCTAAAAAAAATATAGATATGGGAGACAATGCTCCCATTACCTTTGATAAAAATGATCTTGATTTTGATTGTTGCAATATTTATGAAGTAATTATATTTCTACAAAATCTTTCTAGTGGTCCTGATGCTAATACTATGAATACGGCTTTTACAAAACATATTTCAAATGCTCTCATGCAAATTAGAGAAGAAGAATTACAATGTGAAGCCTCTGTCCCTAGAAAGCTAGAAGATGGTTGGGATCCCATCATTAAAATGAAGGTGAATGATTTTTATTGTAATGCTTTATGTGATCTTGGTGCTAGTATCTTTGTTATGCCTAAGAAATGTTATGATATGCTTGATTTACCACCTTTGGAACACTGTTATTTGGATGTTTGTCTTGCTGACAATGCTAGAAGAAACATTTGCGGAGAGTTGATGATGTTCTTATTATGGTTAAAAATAACCTTGTCCCTGTTGATTATGTTTTTATGAATATTGAATGCAATGCTTCTTGTCCTATTGTTTTGGGAAGACCTTTTCTTAGAACTGTTGGTGTTGTTATTTATATGAAAGAGGGGAATATTAAATATCAATTCCCACTCAAGAAATGTACGGAACACTTTCCTAAGAAGAGAATGAAGCTTCCTTTTGATTCTATTATTCAAACAAATTATGTTTGGAAGGTTCTTCATTAGAAAACACTTGATATTCTCTTTCTGTGCCTAGCTGAAAGGCGTTAAAGAAAAACACTTCTTGGGAGATAACCCTTTTTTTGCATTGTTTTCTTCTGTTTTCTTTGATTCAAGCTGTTGTTTACTTCTATAGAAACTCCTTTGTATCTTTATTTTCTCATATTTGTTGTGCCAAGTAAAGTCTCTAGCGAAAGGTTGGTGCTAGATTTGGATTTGCGTAGAAAACAGATTTCTGCTGTCCACTATTAAATTCATATAAAATTCCAAAAAGATCAAAATGACCTAAAAAATTATGTGCTTAATCCTTGGCTATTTCTGGAACTTTTTCTATTTCTAAGTTTTTTGATTTGAGCAATGTAAGTGCCTCGAAAAAATTCGTCTTTACAGACTGTTCTCGTTTTGACATATTATGCATTTTTGCTTTGCATTCTATCTTTTACTATGTTGAGTAGATTTCTTTGCTCCATGAAACATAATTGGCTGCAGCTAATGTTTAAAAATTATTAATAATGCTTGTGTCCATGCAGAACATGTGAGTTTTTGATTTTTGACTAACCCTCTAATGAGAATTGTTTCGAGTTTGGTGTGAAGTAAGTTTTCAAGGGTCAAGAGAAGAGGATGATATAGTGTGATCAAGAAGAGTGAAAAGCCTAATCTTGGGGATGAACCCGTGGTTTATCCCCAAAAATTTCAAGAAGACTCGAGTGTCTAAGCTTGGGGATGCCCAAGGCATCCCCTTCTTCCTCAGCAACTTATCATGCCACTTCTAGTGAAACAATATTTTTATTCGGTCACACCATATGCACTTTACTTGAAGTGTCTGTTTGCTTTTATTTTGTCTTCTTTTGTTTTCCTTGCTGCAATAAACTTAGTTGGAACCTAGCATTCTTGTGTGGGAGAGAGACATGCTCCGCCTTTTCATATGAATACTCGTATTCCTCATTATCATGCTCGTATTCTTCGTTTTTCTTCTAGCCATTGCAACTCCTTCTCTTTTTAGCTCATGTTTTTCATGTATCTCTTATTCAGAGCTGTAAGTTCTTGTACAATAGTGCTACTCTCTTGTTTCATTGATATATCATATGGAGTGTTTTTGTTTAAATAAAGTGACGGTGTTGGAAAGCAATAAAATATTTCATGCTTATAACGGTGCAAGTAGAAGCTTGTTTAGACTGTGGCTAGACTTTATCATGTCATGTTGGATGTTATTTTAATTCTATGCCTAGTAATTATTGATGTATCATGACTTGTACTTAACATCTGAGAGTGCTTAATGTGCCACTGAAATAATCATGCATTGTTTTTATCACATCAAATCATAATATTGTGGTATTCTCATTTGAATGCTTTATTTGGTTGACTTGGCGCATGCTTACACCATGTTATGACTATAAACCAGTCACCTATAGCCTCCATGATCATTTAGTTTTTAACTTGTAATACCATGTATGCTTTGATTAACAATGTTTTTGTCGCTATGCATGATTATGGCCATTATGCTCTCTTAATTTGTCGCTCCCAGTCTTTTGCTAGCCTCCACCTGTACTAGTATGAGCTCTACTCGTGCATCCAACTCCCAAAAACCAAATTTTTCCAAATGTTTCCACCGTACCTACCTACATGTGGTATTTAACCGCCACTCAAAAGTAAAATTCTCATGTGATACCTTTAAAACCTTCAAAATTATACCTGTTTTATGCCTCTGTTTTAGCTCATGAGGATGCAGATAGAGAATCTTCATCTCACTTGTTGATTGGACTTTACAGACCTGGACTAGTGGCACATCTTCTTATCGAAACGCTATAAGAGTTGGCATCGGGGTGCCCAGCCCCAAAATGTGGTTATATAAATTCTCTTCACTCTTTTTGCCCCTAATTTATCAGTCAAAGCATAATTGTGTAAGCAAAATAGAAGAGGGATGATCTACTGACCCCAATTAGAGTCCTTCAACGGGAGCCGCTCTTGTGAAATCTAGTTTTCTTGTGACGTACTATATTGTCTGTTTGCCATTCATTGACATAAACATACACCTCCCTCAAAATTGTTTTCAGTATATCTATTTTAATAAAATAAAAAGCTCTAACACAAAATGTTAATCCTTGCTTTCCTCAGTGAATGGTCTTTCTTTTACTTTTATGTTGAGTCTTCATCTTCTAACTTTATGCACAGTTAAGAGAGCGTAGTTGCCATTCTGAGTTTAATGTGCATTTGTCCCAAAGATTATTATTGATTGATTCATGCTATGTTATTACTTGCTCTTAAACTATTTATTTCTAGTCACCACTTCCACTTTGAAGGTGTCCTGGCATTTATGTTTTGCTCCGCTTTTAAGGACAAGCGGAATACCACTTTGCTATGCTTTCTTTATGCTCGAAACAAACATATAACTTTCAGATGCATTATTCATGATCTTTTGTTTGTGTTACTTTTCATGTTGCAACATGGTTATGAAGTTTCATCGTTAGAATTCTGTCTATCATGTCTGTATTTAGAGTACTATGATCTCAGCTTTACAAATGCTTTTACAACTATGATGATCAAAATTATATTGGTAGCATGTCACCTCATAATTTTCTTTTATCGTTTTGCCTACTCGAGGACGAGTAGAACTAAGCTTTAGGATGCTGATATGTCTCAAACGTATCTATACTTTCTGACGTTGCATGTTTTTTTCGTGCCAATTGCTACATGTTTTCTATACTCTTTACATCATTTTTATTGATTTCCTGGGACAAACCTATTAACAAGATGCCACAACACATGTTCCTATTTTCTGCTGTTTTTGGTTTCGAAAAAGTTGTTCTGGAAATATTCTCAGAATTGGATGAAACAAAAACCCAGGACCTTAGAATTCTGTCATGTACACAGAGTCCGTAGGAGACCCGGAGGAGGGCCCTGGCGCCGCGCCACCATGTGGTGTGTACCCCCTGGCGACACACCGACGTTGCACTTTCGCCTATTTAAGCTCCTCCTCGGGAAAACCCTAAAAAACCGAGCCCCCTTTCATGAAAAGTTTTGTAGCTGCCTGATACGTCATAAACGTAACCCGAATTTCTGATGTTCCATGTTGTTTTCATGTTGTTTCCCACATGTTTTCCTTACACTTTATGTCATTTTTACACGTTTTCCGGGACTAACCTATTAACAAGATGCCACAGAGCCAGTTCCACGTTTTCTGCTGTTTTTAGTTTTAGAAAAGTTGTTCTGGAAATATTATCGGAATTGGAAAATTCGAAAGCCAGAAGTCCTAAAAGTCCCGGAAGCTTCCGGAAGTCCCGAAGAGCCCCGGAGGGAGGCCACACGGGGCCCACACCATGGGGTGGTACGCCCCCCTTGGCCGCGTCAGGGGGTGGTGTGGGTCCCTTGGACCTCCACCACCTCTGCCCTTTCACCTATTTAATCCCCCCGGATGGAAAATGTAACATCCCAAGTATGAAAAACACCATTACAATGTTTGCTCTTTGTTAATTTATGTTTTGCATCATGTCATCATAAGCATTGCATTTGTTTTCATTTGTTTTTCCATTTGAATTTCAAACCAAAATTCAAATCCTTGTTTCATACTTGTTCTGTTACAATTTTTCAAATGAAACATTCAAATCTAAACATTCATTTGTTTCCATTAAACTTGAAAGTTCAAACTATTAACTTGCTTCTTTTCAATAATTCAATTAATACCAAATTCACTCAAATTCATTTGAATTTACAAACAGCAACAAAACTTAAAATTTGGAAAACAGAAAGTTGCACAACTGGGCTTTTGTAATAAACAGATTATACAAAATTATCCCCAAATTTTTAAACCCCAAAAACCCTTCTATTTCTCTCCTTTTCTTTCTTCTCTTTTCTGCAAAAAAAAAACAGAGAGAAAAATAAAAAACGGGCTAGGGGAAGGCAGACCAGGCCAGCCAGCTGGGCCATCCCAGCCCACCTTCCACCCCAGCCAGCGCAGCACGGCCCGCTCCCTCCTTTCTTCTTTCTCCGTACAGCTGACGCGCCCTGACGCAAGCACGCACCACCGCACCTCCCCCTCGCCACCTGCTCCCTTTTCCTTCCCTATTTCTACCCCGGGAGCTCCCAAACCCTAACCCTAGCCCTCTCCTTCCTCCCTGCCGCCGCCATTCCTCCTCCTCCCTCTCAGATCACCTCCGTTTCTTCTCTAAACTTTCTGAAACTTCCGACGAGCAGCCATGGCCGGAGATTGATGGGGTTGGTGTAGGGGTGTTGGTCATCGTCGAGTCTCCGCGGGCACGGGAACGGGATCACCGTGCAGTCCTCTCCCTCCTCGCTTCATCGACAGGGCCTGGGAGGCCTCGGATCACCGCCGCCGTCTCCGTCCACGTCGCCGGCCACCGTCACCTCGTCGAGTACCACTGCTCCCTCTGCTTCCCCTCGGTGAGCACTGCCTACACCCCCACGTCCTCCTCTGTTTCTCCTGCGTCACGCGCACGCACACGGCGCCCTAGCACGCACACGAGCAGCAGCAGCGCATCGTCGCCACCGGCGAGCGCATCTCCGTCAGGTTCAGAAAGACTGAAACTTTCTTTCAGTTTCAGTTAAAACAGGGAAGCCCACCTCAAAATCACGCGCACATCTCCTCTGTCACGAATCGATCCGCACCGCAGTGGCTAGATCCAACGGCGCGCAGCGCATCGGCGCGGGTTCGATCCCCGTAGCGCGATTAAAACCCACCTTTTTGCTTGTTTGCCACGCTGGCTGCGCAGGACCCACCTGCCATTGGCAGTGGAGGCCACGCAAGCTTCCACACGCGCGCCACGCAAGCATCAGCTGGGCACTGGCCCACTGCCAGTGACCCAGGGGCTTCTCTGCCGCGTAGAAAAAGGTTCCAGGGGCCTTTCTGAAGTTTCTTTTTCGCATCCAAGCCCCTGGACCAAATCTGAAACTTTTAAATTCACAAAATAGCCCCTGTAAATTCAAATTCAAATAACTTTTGCAATCAAATCGAAATTTAATAAATAAAATATGTTTTCCATACCAAATTTAATTCTCTACATGTTTAAACCATTTGTATACTGTTTTGAACATTTCAAATGTTTTCAAAAATTCAAATTCAAACTATTATTTCAAATTTGGTCAAATTCATAACTAATTCAAATTTAATTCAAATGGCACAGGTAAAATATGTTTTCCAAGCAAAATTGAACAAGCTTTCCAAATATAACTTTTATTTCCTGTTTTGAGTAATTAAAAATGGATAAATAATTTAAATCTTGTTTAAATCATTTAAAATTGCTAAATTCATAACTTGGTCAAACTAAATTCTTTTTGAACATATAAAATATGTTTTCAAACCAGAAAAATATAATCTTTTCAAATATGAATGTTATTTAATGTTTTGAACCAATAAAAATTCAAATAATTTCATACTTGAATTAAATTCATTTAAATCTTGTTCAAACTTGTTTAATTCATAATTAATTCATTTTAAATCCTTTGTCAACAAATTAAACATGTATTCCATCTAAAATTTTGTGTTCTTTCCAAATATGAATTTTGTTATCTATTTCAAACAACTAAAATTGGGGAAAACAACAAATGCTTGTGTAACTCATTTAAGAAGCCAAATTTCATAACTTAATAAATAAAAATTCCAAACTTGGTAAACCACATTTCAAATTGAAGCTATTGTTGTTTTCTCATTGTTTTCCTCAACCCTGCATTATTCTAATCAACTTTCACATGATGGTTAGTTGTAGATCATTTAATTCAACCTTAAATCATGGGCTTTTCCATATGCAATCTAAATTGCATATGGGCCCATTTAATTTAGTTATCATGTCAACTAGCTTATCTTGATGCATCAATTAAATTGTCATGCATCATCCCATGATAGTGCATTATGCCATGTTATTGATTGTTTGTCTCTCTGCGTGGTTTGTTTGCTTCTTCTCGAATAGACGACGACGTTGAGACAGACGAGGTTTACGACACTACTTCTGAGGAGTTAGCCCAGTACCAGGCTACTGAGTTTGCAGGCAAGTATTCACTCACCTGAACCATTGTGTCCTTTCCACACTGGATATC
>JAPCYS010003811.1:0-132041 GCA_028641055.1 Alopecurus myosuroides
GTTTTGCCAAAATGGTTTGAATTTGAATAATTTGCAAATAGTTGATTAATATTAGAAAATAACAAGTTTAATAGTGTGAACCCTACTATTAATTGTATTAGATTATTAGAATGGTTTGTTAGTTTTCATGAGTTGGAATCTTGGGTGCTGTTTGAAGATGCTTTGAATTTGGAAACAATTTAAAATTAATTGATTAACATGGAAAACAAGGATTTTAATGGGGTAACCCTAAGTTAAATTTGATTAAAGTAGTGGATAATGTTCATGAGCTCAAAGTGGTTCTGTTTGATGCATTTAATTTGAATTTGAAGGTGATTTGGAATTTGATTGATTGAATAAAACCATTAATTTGATAAGTGAGCACTATGGAATAAAAGAAAACAATTTGGTTGTTTTTATTTGTTATTTTTATTCCAAAAGTTGTAACAGAAGAGCAAGTATGAAAACAAGGCATTTGAAATTGTTTGAGTTTCATTGTGAAAACAAGAATAACAGATGCAAACAAATAGTAAACAAGGCAAACAAGGAAAATAAATATGATGCAATGATGCAATACTTTAATAACAAGAAATCAAACATTCTAAATGGTAGGTTTTCATACTTGGGCTGTTACAGGCTGTTAGCCAGAAAAACCCAGCGCGGAATGCTTTTTTAACTATGCTTTTTGATTGAGCATGATGTCCGCAATCTCCGGCATGGATTTCTTCCAGTATTTCTCGTCCTTCCTCTGGTGAGATACACCGCTGAAAAATTCCGGAAGTACTGCGTTCATACAGGCAATTGTCAATTACCACGTATCCTTTGCATCGACGCTGTATTTGTCTTTGCAAGACTTCGTCTGCTCCTTCCGGGTACTTCTGATTGACACTAAGAAGTTTAAGTATGGAATTCTCCAGTCCGGGTTGACGAGCATAACTTCAATTGATTCGGAAGCCAGAGGATAATCGACATCTCCACCTTTTATGGATGGCTCGTGTAAATGCTGGACGAATACACCTGGTGGTAGGGTTTTTACCCTCTCTGATCCCATGCGGGCTAACGCATCCGCGTTCCAGTTTTCCTCCCTTTTTACATGGAGTACTTCGAATCCAAAGAAAAGATGGCGAACTCGTCCACCGTTCTCCGGTATTTGGCCATTATAGGGCTTTTTACGTCCCAGGTTTGGTTAAGCTGATGCTGTACCAAATCCGAGTCACCATAGCACAAGATGCGCTTTACTCCTATTTCCTTTGCAATATGCAAGGCATGAAGCAGAGCTTCGTATTCTGCCACGTTATTACTAGCGTTGAAGTGTATTTGCAATACGTACTCCATTGTGTCTCCCTTAGGGGATTTTAAGACTACACCAGCTCCAGCGCCCTCCTTCATCTTGGATCCGTCAAAGTGCATGATCCAGTATTCGGACTCCGGCATTGGTGATTTCTCCATTTCTTCCGTCCAGTCGGCGACAAAATCTGCCAAAACCTGGGATTTTATTGCCGTCCTTGGCTGATACTTAATGTCGAAGGCTGCTAGCTCGATACACCATTTGGCTACTCGGCCAGTTGCCTCCGCATTGTTTATTATATCCCCTAGTGGTGCTTGACATACCACTGTTATGGAATGCCCTTGGAAGTAATGGCGCAGTTTTCTAGATGCGAAAAATACACCATATGCCAGTTTTTGATAGTGTGGGTACCTTTGTTTGGACTCGGAGAAAACTTCACTTATGTAATATACCGGATGCTGGTCTGGTATGCTTTGTTCGTCCTTCTTCCGTTCCACAACGATTACCGCACTAATAACCCGGTTTGTATCCGTGAGGTACAATAACATGGTTTCTTCGTCTTTTGGGGATGCCAAAATCGGAGCTTTCATCAAAGTTTCCTTTAACTGGTTTAACGCCGCATCGGCCTCTTCTGTCCATTCGAACTTGTCGGATTTTTTTAGCAACTTGTAGAGTGGTAAGGCTTTATCCCCCAGCCGACTAATAAATCTGCTGACGGCAGCGGCGGAACCCGTCAATCTTTGGACATCTTTCACACACGTAGGTTTCGAGATGTTCAAGATGGCTTTGATCTTTTCCGGGTTAACTTCTATTCCTCTGTGAGAAACGATGAAACCCAGAAGTTTTCCTGAGGGAACCCCGAATACGCACTTTGACGGGTTTAACTTCATCTTGTAAGTGCGCAAGTTTTCGAAGGTTTCTCGCAAATCCTCAAGGAGTATATCTTTTTCCTTGGTTACGACAGCAATATCGTCCACGTAAACATGGACGTTTTTGCCGATCTGACTATGCAAACAACATTGCATGCAACGCTGGTAGGTTGCACCTGCGTTCTTCAGGCCAAATGGCATGGTTACGTAATAATACGTCCCGTACGGGGTTATAAAAGAAGTCTTAATTTGATCTTCCTTTTTCATGCGTATTTGGTGGTACCCGGAGTATGCATCCAAAAAGCATAAAAGATCAGAGCCTGCAGTAGAATCTATTATTTGATCGATTCACGGTAACGCGAATCTATCTTTTGGACACAATTTGTTCAAGCCTGTGTAATCTATACACATTCTAAGAGCAGTAGTGTCTTTCTTCGGTACTAATACCGGATTTGCAGACCATTCAGTGTGAATTACTTCCTGGATAAAATCTGCTGCTAAAAGCCGGATAATCTCCTTGCCGATAGCCTTCCATCTTCTTCCGTCAAATCGACGGAGACCTTGTTTGACGGGTTTTGAGCCTGGAATCACCTTGAGTTGATGCTCAGCAAGTTCCCTGGGTACGCCTGGCATGTCCGCTGGACACCAAGCGAAAATATCCCAGTTCTCACGGAGGTACTTGATGAGCTCGCCTTCCTGTTTGTCGGTCATCCCAGTCCCTACAACGATGAATTTTGCCGGATCTTTGGGATCTAGGATTACTTGTCTTGTATTCTCGGAAGCCTTGAAGCTGTCTGCTGGCTTCCAGGTTTCTTTTCCTGCCGGCATTTCTGTCGGCGATACCTCCTTGGCCAGCTCCTTCAGTTCTTCCTTTCCTATAACTCTCTGAGCCCAAAGGGCGTTTTCTTTTTCCAGCTCGTTTGCCAGCTTGAAGTCACCAGCTATGGTGAGTACTCCTCCTTTGGGTCCTGGCATCTTCAGCTTGTTATAGATATAACATGATCTTGCCATAAATTTGGCGAAAGCTGGACGTCCGAGTATTGCGTGATACACGCTTTCAAATGACACCACTTCGAAGGATACTTTTTCCTGACGGAAGTGATCTTTATCTCCGAAAGTGACATCTAGGGAAATTTCTCCTAGGGATCGTGCTTGTCTGCCAGGAACAATACCATGGAAGCGTATGTTGCTGTAATTGAGCTGGGACTTGGAGATTTTCAGATGCTTTAGCGTATCCAGATACATTATGTTAATGTTGGATCCTCCGTCCATCAGAACACCTTTTAGCCTAGTGTTCTGGACAATAGGGCTTACGACAAGAGCTTGTGTGCCAGGTTCAGGGATATTCCCGGGATGATCAGACTGATCCCAGGTAATTGGTGTGTTTGAATACTTCAAGAATTTCGGGGTTGCCGGAACAACCGCGTTTATTTCTCGAAGCGTTCTTTTGGCCACCTTTGCTGACGGGGTTGCTAAGAACGTTAACATTGCTTCTCCATCAACTCTTGGAAATTTGGGTTCGCCCTTCCGCTGTTGTTCCTGGATGTTTTCATCAGTGTCCGATTCACTGTCTTCTTTGTCAGCTTCTGGCTTTTGTTTGGGGAATTTTCTTTTGGAACTCTTCCCCTTATTTCCGGATCCTGCACTGCCTTTCATGTGCTTATTCAGCCAGCATTGCGCGTTTGTATGGGTGGGTTTCCCAATTGTGAATGGTGGACGCAGGGTTCCGATTTAATCCTCTCCCACTCTTCTGGAGTGTAGTTAATTGGATCTGGACTGCGTCCTTTCCACTTATTCCCTTTTTCACTTCCAAAGGCTATGTTGATCTCTTTGGGTTTTTTCGTTGTTTCTGGAGTTCCTTTTTTGTCGGAGCGAGGATTTTTCTTGGCAAGTATCAGTGCGTCGATATTGCCTCCTCTTGCTCTGATGTCATCTTCGGCTGCAGCGTGTTCATTTGCGGTTGTAAGCATAGATCCGAGATCTTTGTGTTGTTTCGAACCAACCATGAACGGTACAAGTCCGGGTTTTAGGCCATTGACGAAAGCATGCATTGCTTGTACGTCAGTTACTCCAGAACAACTATTCTTCATTGCAGTCCATCTGGAGATGAAATCCACGTATGGTTCATCCTCAAATTGGGTGCAACGGTTCAGCTGGTTGATGCTGTTCGGGCGTTTGTAAGTTCCCCGGAAATGCTGAGTGAATACTCGAGCCATATCATCCCAGCTGTCAACAGTTCTTGATGGCAATCCATTGATCCAATCTCTGGCTCCATCCAGTAACATTAGGGGAAGAAACTTGACAGCTTCCACGTCTGTCCCATTGTTAATCTGGACGGCTGTATAGTAGTCTGAGAGCCAGGTATCCGGATTTGTGCTGCCTGTGTATTTCTGGTACGTTGGACCGACCTTGGCAAAGCAAGAATGCAGGGTTATCCTTCGGATCCTATCAGTGAAACACTTAGGTCCAAAGTATAGATCATCCTTTTCCGCTCTGTCAATGTGTGCGGAATATCTTCCGGCTGAATGGACAGAAGGGGATCTGCTCCTTTCTTTTCCATTGTTGCGCGGACGCGCTTTTCCGAGATCGTTTCTATTTCTTCCGAGATCACGTCCTTTGGGATGAGGCGGAGTTCTACTCCTATGCCTTTCTTTATTCTTAGGAGGTGTCCGAGATCTCTCACGCCTGTGAGGTAAATCATGTCTTCCAGCTTTCTCAGCTGGGTTTCTCGGAGGTGGCATTGTTTTGCCGTCATTCCGGTATTTTTTTCCCGATCGTGGGGTTTGTGTCCACCTTTCGGGAGATGGGATCCGGTTCTAGACGCTTCATCCCTATTGTCGGGAATTTTCTTGTCTTTTCTCGGATCTTCTTTCTTATCCTTTGAATTGTCTGAATCTCTAGGTTCTTCCGGTCCAGGTGCTCTAGCGGCGCAAGTAGTTGTTTTGCATAAGGCGGAGTTATCATGCAGCCTCCTTGATCGCTCTTGGCCCCGCTGCTGTTGTTGCAATGCTTTTCCTAGGAAAGCATACACCCCTTGAAGTTTTTCACCATTGGAGTACATACCATTGTTAAGGATGGCGAACGCTGCTTCCGCGTTTTCTGCTGCGGTTTTGTATATTGGTTTTCCTCTGGCATCTTTGCCGTTTACCTGCTTTTGCCAAGATGGGTTATGAAACCTTTCTTTTGGCGGTAGTACTTCCGGCCTTACGATTCCGGGTAACCTCGTAGGTTTTAAGGCAGATCTATTCTTTCTCTCATACTCCTCTATTTCTTCCTTCATGAGCTTGATGTCATCCTGGGTTTTTTGGAGGTGTTCACGAGATCTGAGTAGATGTTGCTGTTGCCGTTGGAAAGCTCGTCTCCTGGCTTCCATAATCTCAGGGGATTCATTTGGTCCCACTGGCGTTTGTAACAGCTCCTGTTCTTCCTGTTCCGTCATTGGCGGAACAAGGATTTCCTTGGTTTTCTTCTCCGCGGGCTTTGTTCCGCTTGCATCTCCTACTTCCGGGCTTTCATAAGCTGCGTTAGCTGATTTTTTCTTCCGGATTTTGTATTGGAGCTTTTTAGCGGCCCGGTGCTTTTTCTTGGAAGAGGGAGGCTTTTTGGCAGGTTCATCCTCTGTCAATTCCTTGACATTGGGAAATACCGGACAAGTTTCTTCGTCTTCTCTCTCTTCCTCTGGCGGAGGAGTTTTAGGGCTTTCCTGACTGCCGGCATCCGTGGTTTCAGCCGGTTTTGCCATTAGTACTTCATGGAATCCCTCTTGAAGAGATTTTACCTTTCTTTCGAAGGTATCCTCATCTTCATCTTCGGAATCGAAATCGAACGATCCGGTTTCCGACTCTAATCTCGCCTCAATGGCGGTTAGCACTGAATCGGCTTCCGAGTTCATCGTCATGTTGACGGATGTCGGATCTTCCACCTCTGTGATGGGTGTGTTGTTATCTGCCTCTTGCAGGGGATTTCCGTCATCCGTGTTTTCGGCGACTTCAGATTGCACCATGCCGATAAAGTGTGTATCACTTTTTTGTCGGTGATCTGAGCAGAATCTGGTATCATAGTCATCTTCGACTGGGTATAGGGCGGGTGGGAAATATTTGCTTCCACCGCAAAACCCCATGGCCTCTGCAGTTAGTCCGATAAAGATATTAGCAGATCCGATCGGTAACACGTAGGCACTTACCAGGTGGTTTTGCGCCGGTATGTAGGATCCGTTGTCGAGGAAGCGTCCGACGTCGTCGTCGAACTCCAGGCTTCCGACAGTTATTTGATTTTCCGATTCCGCCGAGTATCCCAGATCGGAATTTCACGCCTAGCGTCGTTTGCCCCACGGTGTGCGCCAACTGTCGAGACATCGTAGTAGTTTTCATAGACGGGGGTGCCATGATACTACGGGTAGAGACGTGGGATAACGGGATCACATTGTAGACAAAGACACAGGATTTACCCAGGTTCGGTACGTCGTGATAATACGACGTTCCTACTCCTGCAATCTCACTAATCAGGACTGAAGCATGTGTATACAATTACAATGTGATGCTTAGATCTAGCTATTCGCTGAGGATCAACTTCCCGGCGAGTTAGCCTATATCTTCTTCTCTATCAATCTTATCTCCCGTCCGGCTTTATATAATAGCCGGATTAGGGCATACAGAATAGGAAACCTAGAAGACTACGGTAACTACTAACTTGGAAAGTAAGGAATCCGTCTTCTCCTCCAAGCCAGATCACGTGGGCCGTGATCCGGGTTCTTCTGGAATCCAGCTTCTGTGCGTCGGGTTACTGGGCCGCCCAATGGACCATAGCCCACTACACTTGGGCCACCCTGGTAATCCGGGACTTATGACTACCATCTAATATACCCCTATTCGGTATATATCCGACAAGCAGGTTCATAAGCCGGCTAGGAGATAAAGCCCTGCCATTATACAAATTATTGAAGAAATCAGACATATTTGTGTGGACAGAAGAGGCAGACTTGACATTAACCCAGTTAAAAGAAACCTTGATGAAAGCTCCGATTTTGGCATCACCCAAAGACGAATAACCCATGTTACTGTATCTTACAGCAACAAACAGAGTTATTAGCGCAGTGATAGTTGTGGAAAGGCGAAAAGACGAGCAAAGCATACCAGATCAACATCCGATGTATTATGTAAGGGAAGTTTTTTCCGAGTCCAAACAAAGGTACCCACACTATCAAAAACTGGCATATGGCGTATTTTTTGCATCTTGAAAATTCCGTCATTATTTCCAGGGATATTCCATAACAGTGGTATGTAAAGCACCACTGGGGGATATAATCAACAATGCGGACGCAACATGTCGAGTAGCCAAATGGGGCATCGAGTTGGTTGCGTTTGACATTAAGTACCAACCCTGGACGGCAATCAAATCTCAGGCGTTGGCAGATTTCGTCGCTGATTGGACAGAAGGAATGGAAAACACACCAATGCCGAAGTCGGAGTACTCGATTATGCACTTTGATGGATCCAAGATGAAGGAAGGCGCTGGAGCTGGTGTAGTCCTAAAATCCCCAAAGGGAGATACTATGGAGTATGTATTACAAATACACTTCAACGCCGGCAATAATGTGGCAGAATACGAAGCTTTTATTCATGGCTTTCATATTGGAAAAGAAATAGGTGTCAAGCGCATCCTATGCTATGGTGACTTAGAATTGGTACAGCACCAGCTCAGCCAAACATGGGACGTCAAAAGCCCCATCATGGCCGAATATCGGAGAACGGTGGACGAGTTTGCTATCTGGTTCCTAGGATTTGAAGTACTTCACATCAAAACGGAAGAAAATCTGAACGCGGATGCATTAGCCCGCATGGGCTCGGAAAGAGTGAAAGCCCTACCACCAGGTGTGTTTGTCCAACATTTGCATGAACCATCGATAAAAGGTGGATATGTCGACTATCCTCTCATTTCCGAGTCAATTGAAGTCCTGCTCGTTAACCCGGATTGGACAGTTCCATATTTAAACTTCTTAGTGGATCATAAGTACCCGGACGGAGCAGACGAGGTCTTGCAAAGACAAATAAAACGTCGATGCAAAGGATACACGGTAATCAATGGTTGCCTGTATAAACGCAGCACTACCGGAATTTTTCTGCTATGCATTTCGCCAGAAGAAGGCCGAGAAATATTGCAAGAAATCCTTGCATGAGATTGCGGACATCATGCTCAATCAAAAAGCATTCCGTGCAAGGTTTTTCTGGCTAGCAGCCAAGACAGATGCCGAACACACAGTCAATACATATGCCGGATGTCAGTATTACGCCAAGCAGACGAATATGCCAGTCCAAGCACTCAAGACTATCCCTATTACATGGCCATTTGCGGTCTGGGGGATAGATAAGATGGGACCATTAAAACTGCAAGAGGTGCACTTACACATTTGCTCTTTGCAGTAGATAAGTATACCAAGTGGGTGGAGGCAAAACCCGTCAAAAATCTTGACGGTGTAACTGCCATGAATTTTACAATTGACGTAGTCATGAGATATGACGTTCCACACTGCATAATTACCGACAACTGGACAAATTTCTCTATTGGAGAGTTGGCAAAATATTGCCGACAAACGGGAATACGCCTAGATCTTGCATCTGTGGCACACCCGCAATCCAATGGACAGGTTGAAAGAATGAATAGCTCAATCCTGCAAGGAATACGCCCAAGACTCGAATGTCCTCTTCATAGAGCAGCTGGAGCATGGGTGGAAGAGTTACCTTCCGTGCTTTGGAGTATGCGAACAACGCCAAACAGGTCAATAGGGCAAACCCCGTTCTTCCTGGTTTATGGCACAGAAGCAGTGCTTCCAACGGACAAAATCCATGATAGCCCAAGAGTGCAAGATTTCGATGACTCGGATGCCGAAAGTGCACGACAGGATGCCGTCGATCTCCTAGAAGAAGAACGAGAATTTGTTCTTCAAAGATCCGCCATTTATCAGTGTGACGCCCCGAGATCGGGCACTATGCAGATTTCAGCATTCCCGCCAAATCCGCATAATAACCGATTCCAGGTTGCCATTTATGATAACATTACAATAGTTCACGAATATTCCACAATTACAACAGAAACCGATAGATACAAGATGACTCAAACGAGCCGGGGATACAACTGATACAATACAAAGATCCAAATAACAGCGGAAGAAACAACATATCGTCCGTCTACGGACAAGATCCAAATTGGACTAAGAGTCCTGAAGATAACCGAGAGCGTCCAATCCCTGCCCAGGCCAAGCCGGAGGGATTCCCAAGCTAACGTCGTCAGACTTCAAACCTGTTGACTGCAATTTGGAATTTGCAGCCACGAAAGAGATTCGTGGGTCAGTACGGTTAAGTACTGGCAAGGGGGATAAAACCCATACTCACAAGTTACCGGCGTAGCCAGTCATCACAAGATACAAATACTTTAGGATCAACGGAAGGAAAGGGTTATTGCAAATAAGCTACAGCATGCTGCACTAACCAACTACAGAGATTCTATTACTTCCAACTATCAGAAAGGAGGTAAGATCGAGTGATTGTAACCAACTGAAAGTGAATCCAAACAAACCCATCCTGGACCTCGCCCCCTTTAGCCAAAGAAGCAATCCGAGGATAACTCACACAGTTGTATTAAAGGTGAATCAAGTTATTGTGTGAATAAACCTATTACTAGTCAAGTTGTTAATCATGGGGTGTAACATGGTTAATCATTATGTTGAAGTTGTCCTGAGTACTTGTTAGCCAGTACTTTCCAAGTAATCCATAACCGCGGAAAACACGGCTTCTCGAGAAGATTATCCCTGCAGGGTTGCACCAATTTAGCCGTACACTCATGAATGTCCCGCCAGATGGGATGCCTCCCACCAAGCGGGGCACTCAACACAATCCAACCCTTCTTCGCATCAAGCCCAAAGCACCTTGGGCGCACGGCTACTCGGGCCCAGAAGAAAATGGACCCTCATAGCACTCTAAGACCGTGTCCCCCTATATGCCGACTACGAAAGTTCCACCCGGGATCCAAGGGCTCGCAAGATCATGCATGCAGCAAATGGAAAACCCGAACTAAATGAGGCGATTTGGACGAGATGCGAATCGGGTCAAACTGAGGGGGAGCCCATACTCCCCAAATGCGGGTAGTGCGCTCATCATGGATCAGTAGACAAGACCCTTTTCCTATTAGGGTCGACACTAGCAGGCCTCAAAACCACAAAGGGCCTCCTGCCGGTGCCTTATCATCAAATTTATTATTAACAGCAGCCTTGACAGGATTGATTGATTAACATTTCGAGCCCCCCGGAACGGTAACCACAATAATAGTACGATAGTAAAAGAAGTAACCGACAACAGGCTCGAGCAGAAGCAGCTCTAAGCAGGCTAGATAAGAACAGGCACAAACAAAGGCTGTAGGTATGGAGGTGAGGCAATATCAAGGTTAAGGGATTCATGTGATGGGTTCGTAACAGAAACAACTACCACTAAGGCTAGCAGGAAAGAATCAACGGAAAGAATCGGTAACAAGTGATGAAAGGCAGCCATATGGCATGCAAGTGAGTATACTTGCCTGAGATTCCCGCAAGGTAGCAGAACTCGTCGTTGCTCACATCATCTCAACGCCCTATCCGGGAAGAAGCAACGAACCTCGAACAAACACCGGATGCAACAATTACTACTACGGCAAAAGATCCAGCATGATCAAGATATGGATGCATGACAGGTTTAAAGATGCATCAAGGTAAACTAGTTGACAAGATAAACAAATTTAAATGGACCCATATGCAAGGTGAGTTGCATATGGATGCACATGTTAAGGTTGAAGCAATGATCTACAATTAGTTAACAAGTGTAAGTAGTTAAACATGATGCGTGCATGATGATAACAAGATAACAACAAGAGATGCAAGTGAAAAGGATTTGAACATGTTGGAGATTATTTATCAAGTTTGGAAAAGGTTTGGTTACTTAAACATGGCACACAAGTAAATGTTGTTATCATGTTAAAGTGGGACAAACAAGTAACAAGTTTATATTTGAAAAGGTTATAAAATTTTAGTTGGATTACATGTTTCACATTTTAAAATTGGACTTTGGATTATTTAATTATGAATTAAACGATATTAAACAATTTTTAATTGAATTAAACAAGATTTAAATTGTTTAGGCAATTTAAATTATGCAAAGCAGGAAACAAAAATTATATTTGAATAGGTTATGCAAAATAGTATGGAAAACATATTTTATTTGCATTTATTGGATTAAGAATGATTTAGTTATGGAATTTAAGAAATTGCATTTGAATTATTCAAATTTGAATTTTAAATGCATTTGGGAATTCCAAAACAGTACACAATTTGAATATTTGAAAAGGTTATGAAATTTGGACCAGAAAACATATAAAACTTGCTTTTGTTGGACTTATAGATTTGAAGTTATTAAATTTTGAAGTTTTGTTTTGAATCTGTTAATTAAATGTATTTTGGAATGTTTTAGAAATTCGCAGAAACATTTGCACCGCACTGGTGTCTACTCACTCTCACTGCCCCGTGGGCCTAGACAGCGTGGCGCATGAGCATCTGCTTGCGTGGCAGTGAAGGTGGATGACAGGTGGGGCAGCTGCGCGCTGTGGAAGTAAAATTCCACAAAAAAGGGTGGGATGCTGCGGCTGGGTTTCGAACCTAGGGTGTTAGCGCTGCGCGGACGGGGTGGAACCAGTTGGGCTAGTGTTCGTTTCGTGATAGTGTACGTGCACGTTTGTTTTTCAGGCAAAAAGGCAAAGCCTTGAGCTCTTGCTGTCAACTGACGAAACTGAACTCGTTTGTCAGTTTAGCAGATACCGCAGAGACGGTAGCGACGCGGCGGCGCTCGCCGGAGTGCGGCCCGATGGCTCGCAACCAGAGCAAGGGAGGGGAAGGAAGGAGCGGTACGATGGATGTGGCTCACCTCGAGATGGACGCGCGATGCCCGCGAAGATGGACCCGCGGTGAAGAGCTGAACGACAGCGATCGCTCGGCCGCGGATTCAAGACGACAGTGACGACGAGCTTGGCGGGAATCCAGAAGCGCTTCCAGCTCTGTCCTAGCGCCGGGAAGCAGAGGGGGTCGAGGCAGTGTTAACTGACGAAACAGACTGAATCGGAGAAGGGTCAGACTTTCAGGTACACGATCGAGACAAACAGAAACAAGATGGGGTCGTCTCCGGGGCCGAATCCGATCCGTGGCTCTGCTGGGTGGAGCACCAGACGGTACCCACCAGATGCTACCGATCGTTGATGCACATCGGGGAGAGATCAGCCCGTTACTGTCCCAGCGCGAGCAGTTTCTGACGAACAGAAACATCCGGGACAGTGAGAAACGGACGGCGACCAAGGGGAAATAGCGGCGAGCTGGGGCCTTACCTCGCGAAAGTGCCTTCGGAGATCTTGGAGAGGGAAGGCCGCTGGTTCCATTCCCGGGAACGGATCCTCCTCGAGGTGACCGGAGATGGGAAGGTGGCGGAGATGTCTGACGACCAAGGGTGGGGTGTTTCGGTGGTTCAGAAGCTGAGAGTTTTCAGAGAGAGGGGGAAGATGGAAGAGACGGCGGCGCAGGATGGGGCTAGGGCCTAGGGCTTCTGCGAGGCTAGGGCAGAGGTTGGCTATATGGGGGGGAGCAGCTCCTGTACGGCAAGCATCTGGAGGGGGAGGGAGGATGATCGATGGTTCTCCTGCTGTCGTACCATGATGACCTCAGGGAGGGAGGAAGACGACAAGGAACGAACAGGTACTGGGCTAGAAGTGGGAAAAAAGAAAATGGGCTTGGGCAGAGAGGTGGGCTGGGAAAAATTGGGCTGAGGGGGAGAAGAGAAAGGAAAAGGGTTGGGCTGCCCTCTCCTTTGGGATTTTCCTTTTGATTGATTTTTTTTTGTAAAAGAAATAAAAGGGAGAGAGAGAAAGGATTTGGGGTGTTTTGGGGTGGTTTATTTCATTAACTAATTTTATTACTTTTCCAAAACAGTGAAATGAAAGCAATGTTAGCAAACTTTTCATAAGGTGGAAATTTTAATGGAATTAAAGTTGTTTAGTTGAAAATTTCCAAATAGGGTTTGAGGGTTGTATTTTGATAGTTAATCTTATTAAGTTGCAAAACCATAACCAAAAGCAAAGGTTAGTTAATGATTTCAAAATTGGGATATTAGTTTGATGTTTAAGTGGTTAGTGGAATTTCAATAATGTTTGATTTGGGGAGTTTTGGAAATAATCAAATTTTATTTAATAAACAACAAGCAATTATACAACATTATTGAATTCAAATTGTTTTAAAAAAACAGAATGCAATGCTCATGTGATGCATATGATGCAAAAAAAAAAAAAAAAAAAAAAAAAAAAAAAAACAAACACTCTCTAATAGGGTAACACCCCAGGTGTTACAGACGACACCACTAACAAGGGATTGCGCCCTCGCAATCCACCTGCCAACCCGGGAGGGGAAAGAAGTTCGACTATCGATTCTTCGTGCTTCCGGTTGATCTCCTCGACACCACTAACAAGGGATCCTTGCTCGGAGTGACGACGATGTCCTTCCACCAGGAATCTTCCGATGATCGAACCTATTAGGTTAAGGGCTCAGAAAACGTCCACCCACGTAGGATCCTAACACTTTGAAAGATTGAGTACGAGAGCAGACTCCAAAACAAATAAGATGGGAGGGGAAATAGAATAGGGATAAGGAGAAAACAAGAATCCTATGGAGATGTTTTTCCCAAAATAGTTTAGCAGAAATAGTTTTTGACACTCTAGAAACAACGACCGTTAGCGAGGTTATCCTACAGGCTTTGCGGACCCGTTGCTTCGATAACCATTCGTATCGAAACAATCTCGGGAATCGGAACCAAGGCTCTGATACCATTTGTGACGCCCCGAGATCGGGCACTATGCAGATTTCAGCATTCCCGCCAAATCCGCATAATAACCGATTCCAGGTTGCCATTTATGATAACATTACAATAGTTCACGAATATTCCACAATTACAACAGAAACCGATAGATACAAGATGACTCAAACGAGCCGGGGATACAACTGATACAATACAAAGATCCAAATAACAGCGGAAGAAACAACATATCGTCCGTCTACGGACAAGATCCAAATTGGACTAAGAGTCCTGAAGATAACCGAGAGCGTCCAATCCCTGCCCAGGCCAAGCCGGAGGGATTCCCAAGCTAACGTCGTCAGACTTCAAACCTGTTGACTGCAATTTGGAATTTGCAGCCACGAAAGAGATTCGTGGGTCAGTACGGTTAAGTACTGGCAAGGGGGATAAAACCCATACTCACAAGTTACCGGCGTAGCCAGTCATCACAAGATACAAATACTTTAGGATCAACGGAAGGAAAGGGTTATTGCAAATAAGCTACAGCATGCTGCACTAACCAACTACAGAGATTCTATTACTTCCAACTATCAGAAAGGAGGTAAGATCGAGTGATTGTAACCAACTGAAAGTGAATCCAAACAAACCCATCCTGGACCTCGCCCCCTTTAGCCAAAGAAGCAATCCGAGGATAACTCACACAGTTGTATTAAAGGTGAATCAAGTTATTGTGTGAATAAACCTATTACTAGTCAAGTTGTTAATCATGGGGTGTAACATGGTTAATCATTATGTTGAAGTTGTCCTGAGTACTTGTTAGCCAGTACTTTCACCAAGTAATCCATAACCGCGGAAAACACGGCTTCTCGAGAAGATTATCCCTGCAGGGTTGCACCAATTTAGCCGTACACTCATGAATGTCCCGCCAGATGGGATGCCTCCCACCAAGCGGGGCACTCAACACAATCCAACCCTTCTTCGCATCAAGCCCAAAGCACCTTGGGCGCACGGCTACTCGGGCCCAGAAGAAAATGGACCCTCATAGCACTCTAAGACCGTGTCCCCCTATATGCCGACTACGAAAGTTCCACCCGGGATCCAAGGGCTGCAAGATCATGCATGCAGCAAATGGAAAACCCGAACTAAATGAGGCGATTTGGACGAGATGCGAATCGGGTCAAAACTGAGGGGGGAGCCCATACTCCCCAAATGCGGGTAGTGCGCTCATCATGGATCAGTAGACAAGACCCTTTTCCTATTTAGGGTCGACACTAGCAGGCCTCAAAACCACAAAGGGCCTCCTGCCGGTGCCTTATCATCAAATTTATTATTAACAGCAGCCTTGACAGGATTGATTGATTAACATTTCGAGCCCCCCGGAACGGTAACCACAATAATAGTACGATAGTAAAAGAAGTAACCGACAACAGGCTCGAGCAGAAGCAGCTCTAAGCAGGCTAGATAAGAACAGGCACAAACAAAGGCTGTAGGTATGGAGGTGAGGCAATATCAAGGTTAAGGATTCATGTGATGGGTTCGTAACAGAAACAACTACCACTAAGGCTAGCAGGAAAGAATCAACGGAAAGAATCGGTAACAAGTGATGAAAGGCAGCCATATGGCATGCAAGTGAGTATACTTGCCTGAGATTCCCGCAAGGTAGCAGAACTCGTCGTTGCTCACATCATCTCAACGCCCTATCCGGGAAGAAGCAACGAACCTCGAACAAACACCGGATGCAACAATTACTACTACGGCAAAAGATCCAGCATGATCAAGATATGGATGCATGACAGGTTTAAAGATGCATCAAGGTAAACTAGTTGACAAGATAAACAAATTAAATGGACCCTATGCAAGGTGAGTTGCATATGGATGCACATGTTAAGGTTGAAGCAATGATCTACAATTAGTTAAAAGTGTAAGTAGTTAAACATGATGCGTGCATGATGAAACAAGATAACAACAAGAGATGCAAGTGAAAAGGATTTGAACATGTTGGAGATTATTTATCAAGTTTGGAAAAGGTTTGGTTACTTAAACATGGCACACAAGTAAATGTTGTTATCATGTTAAAGTGGGACAAACAAGTAACAAGTTTATATTTGAAAAGGTTATAAAATTTTAGTTGGATTACATGTTTCACATTTTAAAATTGGACTTTGGATTATTTAATTATGAATTAAACGATATTAAACAATTTTTAATTGAATTAAACAAGATTTAAATTGTTTAGGCAATTTAAATTTATGCAAAGCAGGAAACAAAAATTATATTTGAATAGGTTATGCAAAATAGTATGGAAAACATATTTTATTTGCATTTATTGGATTAAGAATGATTTAGTTATGGAATTTAAGAAATTGCATTTGAATTATTCAATTTGAATTTTAAATGCATTTGGGAATTCCAAAACAGTACACAATTTGAATATTTGAAAGGTTATGAAATTTGGACCAGAAACATATAAAACTTGCTTTTGTTGGACTTATAGATTTGAAGTTATTAAATTTTGAAGTTTTGTTTTGAATCTGTTAATTAAATGTATTTTGGAATGTTTTAGAAATTCGCAGAAACATTTTGCACCGCACTGGTGTCTACTCACTCTCACTGCCCCGTGGGCCTAGACAGCGTGGCGCATGAGCATCTGCTTGCGTGGCAGTGAAGGTGGATGACAGGTGGGGCAGCTGCGCGCTGTGGAAGTAAAATTCCACAAAAAAGGGTGGGATGCTGCGGCTGGGTTTCGAACCTAGGGTGTTAGCGCTGCGCGGACGGGGTGGAACCAGTTGGGCTAGTGTTCGTTTCGTGATAGTGTACGTGCACGTTTGTTTTTCAGGCAAAAAGGCAAAGCCTTGAGCTCTTGCTGTCAACTGACGAAACTGAACTCGTTTGTCAGTTTAGCAGATACCGCAGAGAGACGGTAGCGACGCGGCGGCGCTCGCCGGAGTGCGGCCCGATGGCTCGCAACCAGAGCAAGGGAGGGGAAGGAAGGAGCGGTACGATGGATGTGGCTCACCTCGAGATGGACGCGCGATGCCCGCGAAGATGGACCCGCGGTGAAGAGCTGAACGACAGCGATCGCTCGGCCGCGGATTCAAGACGACAGTGACGACGAGCTTGGCGGGAATCCAGAAGCGCTTCCAGCTCTGTCCTAGCGCCGGGAAGCAGAGGGGGTCGAGGCAGTGTTAACTGACGAAACAGACTGAATCGGAGAAGGGTCAGACTTTCAGGTACACGATCGAGACAAACAGAAACAAGATGGGGTCGTCTCCGGGGCCGAATCCGATCCGTGGCTCTGCTGGGTGGAGCACCAGACGGTACCCACCAGATGCTACCGATCGTTGATGCACATCGGGGAGAGATCAGCCCGTTACTGTCCCAGCGCGAGCAGTTTCTGACGAACAGAAACATCCGGGACAGTGAGAAACGGACGGCGACCAAGGGGAAATAGCGGCGAGCTGGGGCGTTACCTCGCGAAAGTGCCTTCGGAGATCTTGGAGAGGGAAGGCCGCTGGTTCCATTCCCGGGAACGGATCCTCCTCGAGGTGACCGGAGATGGGAAGGTGGCGGAGATGTCTGACGACCAAGGGTGGGGTGTTTCGGTGGTTCAGAAGCTGAGAGTTTCAGAGAGAGGGAAGATGGAAGAGAGACGGCGGCAGGATGGGGCTAGGGCCTAGGGCTTCTGCGAGGCTAGGGCAGAGGTTGGCTATATGGGGGGGAGCAGCTCCTGTACGGCAAGCATCTGGAGGGGGAGGGAGGATGATCGATGGTTCTCCTGCTGTCGTACCATGATGACCTCAGGGAGGAGGAAGACGACAAGGAACGAACAGGTACTGGGCTAGAAGTGGGAAAAAAGAAAATGGGCTTGGGCAGAGAGGTGGGCTGGGAAAAATTGGGCTGAGGGGGAGAAGAGAAAGGAAAAGGGTTGGGCTGCCCTCTCCTTTGGGATTTTCCTTTTGATTGATTTTTTTTTGTAAAAGAAATAAAAGGGAGAGAGAGAAAGGATTTGGGGTGTTTTGGGGTGGTTTATTTCATTAACTAATTTTTATTACTTTTCCAAAACAGTGAAATGAAAGCAATGTTAGCAAACTTTTCATAAGGTGGAAATTTTAATGGAATTAAAGTTGTTTAGTTGAAAATTTCCAAATAGGGTTTGGGGGTTGTATTTTGATAGTTAATCTTATTAAGTTGCAAAACCATAACCAAAAGCAAAGGTTAGTTAATGATTTCAAAATTGGGATATTAGTTTGATGTTTAAGTGGTTAGTGGAATTTCAAATAATGTTTGATTTGGGGAGTTTTGGAAATAATCAAATTTTATTTAATAAACAACAAGCAATTATACAACATTATTGAATT
Source organism: Alopecurus myosuroides (assembly GCA_028641055.1). Lineage (NCBI taxonomy): Eukaryota > Viridiplantae > Streptophyta > Magnoliopsida > Poales > Poaceae > Alopecurus > Alopecurus myosuroides. Next base: position 18,344 of record JAPCYS010003811.1, read on the forward strand.
CAAATTGTTTTAAAAAAACAGAATGCAATGCTCATGTGATGCATATGATGCAAAAAAAAAAAAAAAAAAAAAAAAAACAAACACTCTCTAATAGGGTAACACCCCAGGTGTTACAATCAGCAAGGATTATGTAACATCCTGAATTTGCTAACAAAAGTGTGTGGTGTTGTGTTCATCTCATACATGCATGAAAACAAAATTTTAAACCATGTTTGAAACAATTTAAGTTGTTAATTTAAATGGTTTGAGAAAATTACCACAAATAGCACTTAATTTGGTTTCCAAAGTTTTATTTTGAAAAATAATTCAAATACATCAAAGAAAAACATGGTTTTGTTGGAAATTTTGTGAGGTTTTCAAAATGTATTTTTGCCAAATTTTGTTCTTCCAAAAAGGCCCTCAAAACAAGGTTTTATATTGCGTTTTATAAAAGAAAAGGACCTTGTTGCGTTTTTTCCAGAAACTCCGGGGGGTTTTCTTGGAAATGCATGTTTGTCTTCTTCCTCTCGCAGGGAAGCAGCTCGCTGCCGCGCTGCTGTTCGCTTCTGGTGCCACGTCATGCTCGCCGCCTTGCAGAAAACGACCACGAGGGCTTCGTGCCCTGTTTCCCTCCTCTCTGTATTGCTCCCTCTCTCTCTCGGTGCGTCCTTTCTCTCTCTTTGCAGCACACAAGACCAAACCCTAGCTCATCGCCGGCCGCCGCCTACCACCGTCGCCTCGAGGTCCGGCGAGCCCCATCGAGTGTCCAGGAAGCCCCTTCGTCCACTCTTGCATCTCCTGGACCAATGAATCGATACGGGAGGCTCTAAAGCAGGAGATCGAGGTCATCCCCTTTGCCTCCGACCGCCGCCGTCCACCGCACGCCGCGGGCAACTCCGGCACCGCCCCACATCTCCGTCCATCGCGTCGGGTTCCCGGTGAGCCCCTTCATCTGCCCGTGTCCTTGCTTCGGCCCCTCCCCCTCTGTAGCACCGACGACGTCGGTTGCCGTCCCCGACGGCTACAGAAGCTCATCGCCGGCGAGCTTCCGGCTACCTTCCGGGCAGCCGCGACCACCCGCAGCTCCCCCTCGGCCTCCTCTACCTTGTGGGCGAGTTCAATTTCCTAAATTTCGAGCAAATCCTTCAATTGCATCGCAACTGTGTGATTTGGGCTCGGGGTGATGTCCTCGTGATGTCATGCTCACATCAGCGGCAGTTTTTCAGTTTTTCTTTTATATGAGATGGTACTGACACGGGGACCCCACGTGTGATTTAAATTACAGGAAAATGATGAATTTTGTAAATTCAATAACTTTTGTTCCATAACTTAGAAAAATGTGTTCAATATACCAATATGTTCAGAAAAATATAATCTATCTGTTTATAGCATTTTCATACATGTTTGACAAAGTTCAAAAATGAGTATTTATTTAATGTTATTTAACTCATTTAAAATAGAAAAATAAGTTTTTATTCAATAAAATTAGAAAAATACAAGTTATATACCAAAGTGCTCAAAATGACAAATGAAACCTGTTTATGGTGTTTTCAAGCCCATTTGAGCAACTAAAATTGGACTCACTTCTAAGATCGCCCGAAACCCCCTTCGAGGTCCATTTCGGGGCTAATTTCAACTTAATCGCATAATTTCCATATGAACCCTAGCAACCCAAAGAACATGTTTAGGGCTTCTTTAAGTGATTTAACTTGCTCATGCATACATATTGCGCATTGCATCGATGCCATGTGTTGATTGTTGTTTTTCTTGTTTTGGTGTTTGTTCCCCTCGGTAGAACATGACTCCGAAGAGAAGGCCAACAAATCCAATGGCGAATACTTGATCCTAACCGACAAGTCAAGCACTTATTCCTGAAGACTTTCTCTGGTTTTCTTGAAGCAAGGTAAGCATAACCTCTTATCTGCTCATATATGATTTCGAAAGACTTTTGATTCTCGTACAATTGCATCCGATTCCAATGTATCTTGTGTTAGTAGTTAGAGTTCTCCTATACCATGCATAGCCTACTTATCCTGATCCACTACTCCTAGCAGCCATATAGGTTTGATTGTGTTCATCGCCAAAGCCTGAAATATGCTGTGCTTAGTCATACATGCCTGTTATCTCTGCTCCATCCGGTTGATGAATCAGAGTTACGAAATAATCTAGTTTGACAGGAAGTAGTGGTAAGTTAAGATATATTTGTTTAAGATGACTTAAAGGTGTGGATGACGAGACCACAGAGGGTCTGTGGTGGTTGTCTCGTTCATGCCCCTAGGAGCGAGTTCTCGTCTTCGAGCCAAGACTGAGCGTGCATCCACACGGGGCTTAGATTCCCCTCGATCTCAACTTGCCTAGTTTGTTCCACGAGTTTCCTAGTTCAGGAGTTCCATTTGAATTTGCGGGGATATTAAAAACGTTTGCAAAACTAGGACGTGGCGGTGCAAGAGCCTGTGGCGACACAGTAGTTGAAGCACCTCTCACAACGATAGAGACCCGGTAGGAGATGGCCACTCCCTATTGGCGGTCCATCTCTACTCGGAGCGACTCATGGAATAGGCAAAGCAAGGGAAAGGTCGTGGTCAACCTCCATCTGCCGGCACTTCCCGGAATAGTGCTAATGATCTGGCATTAAGAGTTGGTTGGTACGTGTGGTTAAAGTTGTACACCCCTGCAGGGTTAAATCTTTTCGAAAAGCCGTGTCCACGGTTAAGGACGACTTGGTGACGGATTCTGTGATCATAGACAACTTGAACAGAATGACTAAAACTTGCTAATAACGAACGAAGGATGCCTCCTCTGAGATGCCGAGAGGGGTTACCTTGTAGCATGAGTTACCGGAACAACTGGAGGAGGTGATCTTTGCAGCACGAGGTGCTGAAATGATATTGGTGGATTAAAAAGATGATGATATCAGTAGTTGAGTAGCTTCCTCATCTGTTTTCAAAATACTCCATGAGACGTGCTATTCCTCCCTCAACTTGGAAAACAAAGATGGCTTTACGCAAAATAACCTTCATAACTCTTTCTAAAAAAGGCAGATATATAATAGGTTAACTAAGTCTTGTTGAGTACCTCCCGTACTCATGTTTGCTTCAACTTGGTTCAGGTGGAGTTCCTCAGTTTGGTGGTGTTTCAACGTGGACATCGACGAGTAGTTCGGGGTTCCCAGGTAGCAGCCTGGAATCTATGGGCTGGGACGTCGCCTTATGTTGTGGCCTCTTAGGCCTTTTTGGTTCTTGTTGATTAGCAACATAATTTGCTTTCCGTTGTCTGATGTAATGTTGGGTCGTGTGACCTCTGCTTGTAAGCTATACTATAGTAACACCTGTTTAATACAACTTTCATGTCTAGAGTGCTGCTTTGATTGGTTGTTGGTTTCGAGCCCGTTGTTATACAGTTTTGGCTATGCCTGCATAGTTGTCGCAGTCGAGGGGTTGTGGAGCCGATGATCCATGTCCGAGCCCGCCTGCCGAAGATATTCGGCCTGGGGCGAGGTAACCCCAGTAACCCTCGATTGTTGTTGCACTTTCTGGACACATAGCAGCTCTGTATAACTTTGGTCCCGTTCCTTCAGTTTCATCCGACTCGTGGACGCTTGGGTATACATATCTGGTTATGACTAGCATGGACACAAGGAGTAGTAGACCGGGGATCCGGACTGCGTGCCGATGAATCCGGTTTGCCTGCCGTTGTTTGTTGCGGCCGGGGCTGGTAACCCTGAAGCCCTTGCGAGTCCATTGCTAGGAGCACATGACAGTTTGTATATCTCTTGGTCCAGGGTCCGACAAGAGTTGGTATCAGAGCAGGACTGCCTGTAGGAAAACCTTATTGCTTGGTCGATGTTGATTCTAGTGTTTGTGAAAACTATTTTGAAACTTCGAATGATTGTGAAAAACATTCTTAGGATTCTTTTTACTCCTTATCTGGTATCGCTCTAACTCTGGGTCACCTTACCTGTTTTGATTTGAAAAGATTTGCTATCTCTTCTAGTCATTCAAAACTCAGGTGCCTTCTCTGGCAAGGACGTTTTTACCCAAGTTGACCTAGTGTTCAGTTTCTAGAGTCGTGTGTGTTCCATGTTCCGTTATCTCTTAAACTGGGAGATTTTCTTTCCATTCTAATCTCTCAAGGTTGTGTGGATTCCACCTTCTTACATGTTCTAGAGTTTCAAATCCTGAACCTCGAGATTTCCTTTTCATCTCGAATGTATCCGTTATCCTCTGATCCAAGTTCTTCCGGAGCTATCGTTGTCTTTTGGAAGATACCTTGTGATTCCTACTCATAGTTACCTTCAAGGCACTCAGATAGTAGTTGCTCATTTCTTTCGGTTTCTAATCCTTGGACTTGAACCAAAGGTCCCGGAATGTGCTGAGTTGTGGTGGGTTGAATCATGTGGTTCTATAACCATGTGATGCTCACGCTATCGGTACATGATGCTGACCTTTAACCCAAGTTCTGTTTCTTTGGATCCTGAGGAATATCTTCTACCTCGGGATGGCTAGGTAGTTTCAACTCTAATAGCCGTAGGTTTTCTCTTGTAATCAAGAAGGGATCACAACAAGAGTGGTCATCATGAAATCCACATCTTCGTTTTTAATTCAGCTATATCGATCTTCTAGCATGGGTTTTACAAAAGAGTATCACCTGTGCACTCCCCATGGCCTTTGGATTTTCCGGAGCATGTTCTTATCTTCCAGCTGCTCTCAAATCTCCACCCGTTGTTCTGGAACATAAGTTGCATATGTGTGTTGGATTGTTCCAATGCATTTTCTCTTGTTTTCCGTCAAAACATTCCACCTTGGAATGTAAGGAGAAACAAACCCAAGTACCTCTTTCATCTCCAGGACCAGGTAAAAGTTTTGCAATTCGTGGATTCAAGAAGTTCCGTTAGGTTCTGTTCTGTTCCACTTCCGAGTATCACACTCTTATATATCAAGAGGTTGTGTTGTGTTTCATGGCCTCGTTGATGAAGTGATGCTCTTACACATCTTCGCTCACCCTCCCTCCAAGTTTGAATGCTCGGGAGTGTTGGGTGTGTATTGATGTGTGTATCAGTCATTCCTAGCAATTCACATTGCTTTGAAAAATCTAAGAAACATCTATATCCTTCTTAGCTCTACCGGTCACCCAGCCTCTATTTGAAGTTGACTATGTTACCAAATCCGTTCATTCCGGTGCACATTTTCGGTCAAAGAGTTAGGTTCACACCAAAGCTCTCAAGACCATATCGGTTTCTTTGACAAGAAAGATCTCTTTCAAACTCGGAGACATACCGGTAGGTTGTGATATTATGGTTGTCTTTCTAGAAGTATCACCAGGTTGTTACCTGACCGTGGTGTCTAAACAAGGGGTAGTTTGAACTACTCTTTTCTCCCAGAAACCTTTCTGGATATCCTGGACCAGTTGGTTGAGCTTAAACAACAACTTGGAGAGTTGAAAGACACGATCTCTTCCCAACTTGTTCCTTTGATAAGGGATATCTAGTTTTCCTCGTGTTGAAGCAGGATAGTACCTCCTTCGCGGAAATGCTATCACTCTACCTCTTGGTTTGAGTTGGGCTATCGTCAAATCAAGTTCAACTCCAAGGACTGTCTTGATGGCGTTTCAATCATGGTGTTTTACCGGGCACACCTTCATGTCCTTTAGTCTAACCAATATTTTGCCTTGATCAAAGATCATATTAGTTCCTCTTCTTGGAGTATTTTGATAAGTGTGTTGTCGAGCCCATCGATGACATTCCTATTTCTCCCAAGTTGCAAGAGGTCCATGCTGAACACTTGGCACTAATGTTGGAAACTTTCGAGAACCATCTTTGTGTCATCGCGAAGTTGTGCTCTAGATGTTCGAAGTGACTTTCTCGGGTTCATGTGCTTTTGGTGAAAGTTGTCGCCGTGGATCTGAGCAAAGTTTTCATTTTCCTTTGGGAATAATCCCTCGGTCATGCATGTGTGGAGTATTCTTCATATGGTAGGTTGTTACCTCCATTTCTTGAAGAAGCTTTCATCCGCACTAAGCCATTGATTGACTATCTGTGGAAGAGAAGAAGTTTAAGAACTTCGTTATCTTTGTGACCGTCTTCCCAACAAGGACTCCGGTGTGTTTTGTTGCAAGTAGTCCATGTAGGTGCAACCGTCTTTCGTAAGTTGCTAATACATGAGTTCCGCAATCTCGCTCATCCTCCTGAGCTTGACATCATAGTCCATATCTTGAGAATCCAACATATGTATCTCGTTGATAAACAGTGCAACCTCTTCGATCAAACATACCGAGTCTGAGTTATCAATCCACTAACCAGAGCTGGATCTCAAGCAGCAATGATGGTTGGTGTTCCTCAAGAGTATTGAATTAGGTATTTTCAAAATCCGGCATGGTTGATGTTGTGGTTGACACAATTAGCCGGAAGGCCTAATGTCATATCTCTTTGAATCCGTAAGAACAGCCACTCTCCGTGAGAGCTCTGATGTGGCTCGATCCTAACAAGTTTTCCTCCCTGTTCTTCCAAACCGAAGTTTTACTTTCACTTGATTACCTATAGAACGCTTGTCATGAGCCTCCTATCGGTATCCAGGATAACTTGGAAGTTGATCTTTCCAATATCTTTCCGTTGAACCTCCAAAACTTTTGTTCTAGTGGAAACAAGATCATCATGAAGTAACGTCATGACCTTTGACAAAGCTCTCGACAAACTTTGATGGAATGGTTGAAAGTTCCTCCATCTTCCGTGTCCACTCCGAAGAGTGAACATGATCCTGTATCAAATTCTATCCGACGCACGATTACAGTGTTTTCTCGTGTTTTTCCTCGTTTGTGGATATTATGTTTTGGTATCCAAGACCATCCTCCCATCTTGGTATTCTACTTCGAAGAAACCACGATGTCATAAGTTTTCCAACCTTTCTTTCAACAAGGATTTAAAGTCTTGTGCAAAGCTCATATCCTAAATCCTTTCAAGAACCATCGTCCGCGAACTTGAAACCTTCTCCTATTCCCTCCGTTATCTTGATGTATTTCATGACTGTTAACTCAAAAGTTCTTTACAAACATTCCTGTCATGAGTTAGCCGTGAGATACTCGATCTTCGTGAAGATCAAGTCGCTTAGAGTTTTTCCCTCTTACCTAAGGTTTAGCCGATGGATATCTTCGCAAGTGCTACGGATCAATCTCTTCAAGAAGAGAACCGCAAGGTTCGAGAAGATCGTTCAAAACCGGTGTTCCTTCTTTCTTCTCCTTCGGGAATCTCGGGACGAGATTCTTGTAAGGGGGGTAGATTTGTAACATCCCGAATTTGCTAACAAAAGTGTGTGGTGTTGTGTTCATCTCATACATGCATGAAAACAAAATGTTAAACCATGTTTGAAACAATTTAAGTTGTTAATTTAAATGGTTTGAGAAAATTACCACAAATAGCACTTAATTTGGTTTCCAAAGTTTTGTTTTGAAAAATAATTCAAATACATCAAAGAATAACATGGTTTTGTTGGAAATTTTGTGATGTTTTCAAAATGTATTTTTGCCAAATTTTGTTCTTCCAAAAAGGCCCTCAAAACAAGGTTTTATGTTCTGTTTTATAAAAGAAAAGGACCTTGTTGCGTTTTTTCCAGAAACTCCGGGGGGTTTTCTTGGAAATGCATGTTTGTCTTCTTCCTCTCGCAGGGAAGCTGCTCGCTGCCGCGCTGCTGTTCGCTTCCGGTGCCACGTCCTGCTCGCCGCCTTGCAGAAAACGACCACGAGGGCTTCGTGCCCTGTTTCCCTCCTCTCTGTATTGCTCCCTCTCTCTCTCGGTGTGTCCTTTCTCTCTCTTTCCTGCACACAAGACCAAACCCTAGCTCATCGCCGGCCGTCGGCTGCCGCCTACCACCGTCGCCTTGAGGTCCGGCGAGCCCCATCGAGTGTCCAGGAAGCCCCTTCGTCCACTCTTGCATATCCTGGACCAATGAATCGATACGGGAGGCTCTAACGCGGGAGATCGAGGTCATCCCCTTTGCCTCCGACCGCCGCCGTCCACCGCACGCCGTGGGCAACTCCGGCACCGCCCCACATCTCCGTCCATCGCGTCGGGTTCCCGGTGAGCCCCTTCATCTGCCCGTGTCCTTGCTTCGGCCCCTCCCCCTCTGTAACGCCGACGATGTCGCTTGCCGTCCCCGACGGCTGCAGAAGCTCGTCGCCAGCGAGCTTCCGGCTACCTTCCGGGCAGCCGCGACCACCCCCAGCTCCCCCTCGGCCTCCTCTACCTTGTGGGCGAGTACGATTCCTAAATTTCGAGCAAATCCTTCAATTGCATCGCAACTATGTGATTTGGGCTCGGGGTGATGTCCTCGTGATGTCATGCGCACATCAGCGGCAGTTTTCTGTTTTTCTTTTATATGAGATGGTACTGACACGGGGACCCCACGTGTGATTTAAATTACAGGAAAATGATGAATTTTGTAAATTCAATAACTTTTGTTCCATAACTTAGAAAAATGTGTTCAATATACCAATATGTTCAGAAAAATATAATCTATCTTTTTATAGCATTTTCATACATGTTTGACAAAGTTCAAAAATGAGTATTTATTTAATGTTATTTAAATCATTTAAAATAGAAAAATAAGTTTTTATTCAATAAAATTAGAAAAATACAAGTTATATACCAAAGTGCTCAAAATGACAAATGCAACCTGTTTATGGTGTTTTCAAGCCCATTTGAGCAACTAAAATTGGACTCACTTCTAAGATCGCCCGAAACCCCCTTCGAGGTCCATTTCGGGGCTAATTTCAACTTCATCGCATAATTTCCATATGAACCCTAGCAACCCAAAGAACATGTTTAGGGCTTCTTTAAGTGATTTAACTTGCTCATGCATACATATTGCGCATTGCATCGATGCCATGTGTTGATTGTTGTTTTTCTTGTTTTGGTGTTTGTTCCCCTCGGTAGAACGTGACTCCGAAGAAAAGGCCAACAAATCCAATGGCGAATACTTGATCCTAACCGACAAGTCAAGCACTTATTCCTGAAGACTTTCTCTGGTTTTCTTGAAGCAAGGCAAGCATAACCTCTTATCTGCTCATATATGATTTTGAAAGACTTTTGATTCTCGTACAATTGCATCTGATTCCAATGTATCTTGTGTCAGTAGTTAGAGTTCTCCTATACCATGCATAGCCTACTTATCCTGATCCACTACTCCTAGCAGCCATATAGGCTTGATTGTGTTCATCGCCAAAGCCTGAAATATGTTGTGCTTAGTCATACATGCCTGTTATCTCTGCTCCATCCGGTTGATGAATCAGAGTTACGAAATAATCTAGTTAGACAGGAAGTAGTGGTAAGTTAAGATATATTTGTTTAAGATGACTTAAATGTGTGAATGACGAGACCACAGAGGGTCTGTGGTGGTTGTCTCGTTCATGCCCCTAGGAGCGAGTTCTCGTCTTCGAGCCAAGACTGAGCGTGCATCCACACGGGGCTTAGACTCCCCTCGATCTCAACTTGCCTAGTTTGTTCCATGAGTTGCCTAGTTCAGGAGTTCCATTTGAATTTGCGGGGATATTAAAAACGTTTGCAAAACTAGGACGTGGCGGTGCAACAGCCTGTGGCGAGACAGTAGTTGAAGCACCGCTCACAACGATAGAGACCCAGCAGGAGATGGCCACTCCCTATTGGCGGTCCATCTCTACTCGGAGCGACTCATGGAATAGGCGAAGCAAGGGAAAGGTCGTGGTCAACCTCCATCTGCCGGCACTTCCCGGAATAGTGCTAATGATCTGGCATTAAGAGTTGGTTGGTACGTGTGGTTAAAGTTGTACACCCCTGCAGGGTTAAATCTTTTCGAAAAGCCGTGTCCGCGGTTAAGGACGACTTGGTGACGGATTCTGTGATCATAGACAACTTGAACAGAATGACTAAAACTTGTTGATAACGAATGAAGGATGCCTCCTCGGAGATGCCGAGAGGGGTTACCTTGTAGCATGAGTTACCGGAACAACTGGAGGAGGTGATCTTTGAAGCACGAGGTGCTGAAATGATATTGGTGGATTAAAAAGATGATGATATCAGTAGTTGAGTAGCTTCCTCATCTGTTTTCAAAATACTCCATGAGACGTGCTATTCCTCCCTCAACTTGGAAAACAAAGATGGCTTTACGCAAAATAACCTTCATAAACTTTTCTAAAAAAGGCAGATATATAATAGGTTAACTAAGTCTTGTTGAGTACCTCCCGTACTCATGTTTGCTTCAACTTGGTTCAGGTGGAGTTCCTCAGTTTGGTGGTGTTTCAACGTGGACATCGACGAGTAGTTCGGGGTTCCCAGGTAGCAGCCTAGAATCTATGGGCTGGGACGTCGCCTTATGTTGCGGCCTCTTAGGCCTTTTTGGTTCTTGTTGATTAGCAACATAATTTGCTTTCCGTTGTCTGATGTAATGTTGGGTCGTGTGACCTCTGCTTGTAAGCTATACTCTAGTAACACCTGTTTAATACAACTTTCATGTCTAGAGTGCTGCTTTGATCGGTTGTTGGTTTCGAACCCGTTGTTATACAGTTTTGGCTATGCCTGCATAGTTGTCGCAGTCGAGGGGTTGTGGAGCCGATGATCCATGTCCGAGCCCGCCTGCCGAAGATATTCGGCCTGGGGCGAGGTAACCCCAGTAACCCTCGATTGTTGTTGCACTTTCTGGACACATAGCAGCTCTGTATAACTTTGGTCCCGTTCCTTCAGTTTCATCCGACTCGTGGACGCTTGGGTATACATATCTGGTTATGACTAGCATGGACACAAGGAGTAGTAGACCGGGGATCCGGACTGCGTGCCGATGAATCCGGTTTGCCTGCCGTTGTTTGTTGCGGCCGGGGCTGGTAACCCTGAAGCCCTTGTGAGTCCATTGCTAGGAGCACATGAAAGTTTGTATATCTCTGGGTCCGGGGTCCGACAGATTACGACGTTACCATAGTCGGAAAATCAGGTATCATTCTTTCAAAGAAGGTGACTTAGTGCTAAGATTGGTGCAAGAAAGAAAACACAAGTTAGCTCCAGTTTGGGAAGGACCATTTGTCATTAGCAAAGCTTTGAAAAATGGATCATAATATCTTGTACATATTCGGGACACGGAAGATGATCCCAAAAGACCAAATCGCAAAAGAAAGAGAAATAGAGATGACGAACTAGGGGAGACCAAAAGACCCGGGAGTATCCAGCAGTTACGTCCCTTCTACACTTAGTTCAATTTCTATGTAAACATCTTTGAGATCACGAAATAAAGTTGTCGGAATTCATACATCTATGTTTTTACATGTTTATTATAGTAGAAAGCATAAATCCGTCTTATCTATTTCCCAATGATCTTTCAAAATACCCAATGTTAACCCCGAATTGTGCCTGGGTGCTCGGGGTTTAAAAACTGAATGATTTTCAGCCTAAAATGGCTTAAGGAAATCTAGATTGTGCCTGAGTTTCATTTAAATTTCCTTGTTATTCTCTAAGTATTATCTGATTGTTTTTATGTTGGGTCACTGGAGCTAGTAAGTAAAAATGCCTTTAGTATGATCCATGTTTTCGAGTTTCGACTGATTGGTTATACCCAGTCACTTGGCATGAAGATTAACTACTACTAAGCCATTTCAAACACTAAGGACAGTTAAGACATATAAACCAGAGAACTTAGAAGATAAAGTAATAAAAACCCGAAAAACTTGCAAAGACTTAATAATATAACTACAAAAGCGGAGTACTTGTTTATACAAAATAATAGAAAGCATTACAATAAGTTTACATTGTAAGAACAATAATGCTTCTATTTTCCTATCTCTACCCAGGACCAGGCAGCTCCTTCAGGATTCTGAGTCGTCATCTTCGCAGCTGGATTCCTCGGGAGTTTCCGGAATAGCTTCCTTCGGGTAGAAGGTGGAGATGTTCACCATGTTGGCAATCTTGGTGGCATGACCTTTGATTTCATCAAAGATGCTGGCCCTCTGCGCCTCTGTGTATCCTTGATGGATGCCGGACGCCACACGCCAAGATTTGGCAGTTGGGTAGTGCATACGCATGAGCCCAAGATCCATGCGTGCACCACCACGAGCCGCGGAACGGAGAAGGGCCTCCTTGATTCCGCCACCTCCACGATAGCTTCCAAAAGTTTTTCAAATTCCGAGAACTCCCCAGACCTGGCAGGAAGGCACTTGTTGACAAGCAACATCCCCGCAGCCTTGATCGCGGTGAATACCTTCCCGAAAACCCGGATTTTTCAATCCGGGTAAGGGGGCTATCTCCTGTTTCAGTAAAACACACAAGTGTTATAAAACTCAAGAAAGATGAAACATGGAAAATCCAGTAAATTACAAAATACTTACGGAGAATCCGGTCCATCTCGGTGCTTCCTCCAGGCGTTGGTTCAAGGCATTCTCCAGATCCCGGATGGAGTCCTTGTCTTTTGCTTCTTGGTTGGAGGCCTTAGACTCGGAAATGCCAAGAGCCAGTTGGCTGGCCTCCAGGTCCTGCTGCATCTTCACATTGAGCTTGTGAAGATCCAGGTTCGCGGCAGAGATTTGTGGCGTTGCCGGCATCTTCAGCAACTTGTTTGGCTTTCGCCAAAGAAGCTGAAAGGCAAGTAAAAAGAAGAGTTAGAAACTTGAAAAAATACTTAGAAAAAATTGCGAATCAAAAGCAGAGAAAAATTTCATACCTGCTAGCTTCAGCAACTTGTTTGGCTTTCGCCAAATAAGCTGAAAGGCAAGTAAAAAGAAGAGTTAGAAACTCCGAAAAATACTTAGAAAAAATTGCGAATCAAAAGCAGAGAAAATTTCCATACCTGCTAGTTCACTCATCTGCTGCTGAGTAGATGCCAGTTCTGCATCCTTATTATCAAGAATTTTTGGAAGGGTTTTCACCTCCTTATTCTTGATGGTAAGTTTGTCGAAAACCTCCATATTGATATTTTCAGCAGTTTGCTGAAACACGGGAAAGAAAGAAAGAAATGCTTTAGTTCAAAACAAGCATAACAATGAAAAAAGTATTAAGTTGAAAGTATACATTCAACTTATTACTTGGGGGCTGAAGATATTACCTGGCTCATCCTGGTCAAGTTCGCTAGGTTTTCGTTGAATTCTTTTGCATAGTCTGCAAAAAGAATCCCGATGTTGCAGAGGCCGTCCTGGATGACCTGCCGAGGTGAAAATACGAAGTTATTCCTTACAATTAGTCCACCTTGCGGCCAAGGACGGATTAGAGGCGCTGGTGCAAAGAACTTGGTAGCCCACAGACGAATGTATCCGAGTTCATCAAACGGTTCTTCTTTTACCTTGAATTCTTTGTCAAAATTCGGAATGGGACCCTCCTGAGTTGTACGAGAAGGGTCACCCATATCCGGCACCGCCCTATCCCTCGCGTCCATCTCGGACACAATGGGCTGGCTGGTCGACAGTGGGTATTCTTCCACCCTTGCAGACTGATCTTCTCCCCCAAGAGAAGCTGGGGTAGAGGGAGCTGCAGCAGGAGATGGATGCACCCCCTTGCCGGCAGCAGCCTTATGCGAAAGAAAATCCGAGAAATCAGTATTCCGAGAAATTAAAACAGCTCCTATAACAAATAGCAGAGACAAATGGAAACCCAGGGGATTACCTGGAAGTATTGACGGGAACTCCGTCAAGTTCCGCCACCTCTTTAGTAGTTGATGCCCTCTTGTGCTTCCGACCACCATAAAACTTGGCATGCAGTTCGTCAAGTTCGGCGTCAGTTGCAAGATCTTTGTCGGTAAGGTGATCAAACTATGGAAGAAGCACAATATACGACTAAGTCAGGAAAGCGGAGAAATACAAAAATCCGAGAAATTGTCCAAAGAGAAAAGAACATTACCTTTGGAACCGGGTTCCCTTCATGGTACATTTCTCGGCTTTCTTCATATTGGTCGCGTGTGGAGACCAAATGATTGACCCGCTTCTTGAAGTCCCTCTTCATGAACGCCTTGTCCGTGCCACTCATTGTATCTGTCGAGCCCTTGTATTCACACAAAAGCCGGGTTTGATGCGCCAAAGGCTGGATCCGTCTTCCGAACCAGCATAGAACAATGTCGGTTCCAGTGAGAGGAGGTTTGATGGAGGTGAGTTTGGCGATGCGCCGTCTGATTTTCATCAAATCATCCGGCAGAGTCTGAACTGCCTTCACAACCCAGTTTTCCTCGGGAGTGGCAGCAGAATTGGTGAAAGGTGGAATCCCGTTTCCTTTCCAGGAAACGAGATGTCTTGGTGATAGAAGAAGGAACCCGTCCAAAACTTGAAGGATTCCTACGTTTTGATCTTGGGGAACCAATCTTCCCTGAATCTACACAGGGTAAAAGATATGCTCCCGCAAGTCTAGAGTGCGCCCTCTGAGGGGTTTCTCTTAACCCCAAAACAATCTAACCAAAAATCTAGCCTAAGCTCTATTCCTAGATACCCTTCGAAGAGGGCCTGGAACCCGGCTAAATAAAGAATAGAGTTTGGTGGCAGGTTGTGGGGTTGGATGTTGTAATGGTTGAGGATTTGAAAGAAGAAGCTGGAAGGCGGAATTCCCATACCTCGAGAGATGTGCGAGGTCAGGAGAACCTGTTCCCCGGCATTGGGCAAGGGATCAGATTCGGCTTCTTCATGCCGCCATTTACCCTTCACAATCAGCCCCTCCTTCTCCATTGTCGGAAGAAGAGAAGGGGCAAAGTTTCATCGGCTCCAATGGCCGGAACGTTCGCACTCGTCTTCGGCTCCGGTGGCGGCGGCTGCAGCGGCGAGCTCCTCCCCGACGAGGAGGATTTTCTCTTCCGCCGTTTCGGGGACGAGTGGAGGAGGCGGCGCAGAGGAAGAGGCGGCCAGGTTCTCGGCCGCGAGAGGAGTTTCCTCGCGGGCCTGGTCGCCGGAATGTTTCTCCGGTGCGCTGGCGGCGACGCGGCTCGGGAAATCGAGCTGCGGGTCCTTGGAATTGATGATCTCATCGATATCGATGGAGACCGAGAGTTTCTCTGCGGCGCGCGGTGAATCGCCGGAGTCCATTTGTGGGCGGGGAGATGAGGTTCTTGAGCTCCCGATGGAGGAATCCGGGAACGGCACGGGACGTTCGTAAGCTATGATCGCTCTAATGGAACCTGGGCTCGGGTGCAGTGGTGCTTGGGGGCTGGGAGGCGGAGTGAGAGCAGAAGAACCGCCGGAGGGCTCTAGGTAGGCTATTTATAGCCAGAAAACCTTTGAGATACGTTGCAACGGCTCTTTGGAACGTTAGATCTTCAACGCGTGTCACTCGCCGGAAAATACGGGAAATGAGGCGACGAGTGATATTGTTATCTCCTCGTTTCCTGCGAGAATCTGTCAGAGATACGTTTCAGGGTTTCACACCTGAAACCCAAACGTCCCTTACGTCAGCTTTATATTATCGCTGACGTAGGAAGTTCTTTCTCCACGAAGGCTCGTGAAAAAAAAGACGGATTTCCCAAAATCCTAGGTTCGCGTTAAAAGCACGATTTGAAGAATAGAAGAATCGAGACGAAGAGCCAACATTTCTCGGAAAGAATGCAAAATTGACGAAATACGGTGAATTGGAGTCTCAATTTTTCTTGGGGGCTACTGTCGGATATAAACCGATTAGGGGTATATCAGATAGTGTCCTGAAGAGCCGGATTACCAGGGTGGCCTGAATGGTAATGGGTCATGGTCCATTAGGCGGCCTAGTAAGCTAACGCGTAGAAGCCAGATTCTAGAAGAACCCGGACCACGGCCCACGTTGTACGTCTTGGAGTAGAAGGCGGATTCTTGCCTTCCAAGTAAGAACTTACCGTAGTCTTCTAGGTTTCCCTTTCTATAAGCCCTAACCCGACTATTATATAAAGCCGGACGGGAGAGAACAAAGAGAGGGACAATTAGCTAGAAGCCAACTCGCCGAGAAGTTGATCCTCGTCGAGAACAAAGAGAGGGACCACGGCCCACATTGTACTTTGTATACTTCAGGCTTCATCCCTGATTTAGTGAGATTGAGGAGTAGGAACGCCGCCTAGTTGCGACGTACCGAACCTGGGTAAACTTTGGTGTCCTTGATCGTCATACTACCACGTTCCCCCCACGTCTCTATCAGTAGTATCATGGCACCTCCATCTGTGAACTCTACTACGATGTCTCTACAATATCGCCTCCAAATGTGTGAGCCATAATATTGGTATCATAACTCGCCTCCATTGCCGAAGGGAAACTCCCTTGCTCGGCTTCTCCACTTGACGCAGCATCTTGGTCGCCGCCTTGGCAATCCCACATCACATGGACATGTCCATTGCATATGGGGCATAAGAGGGCTTCATCTTGAACTAGGCTCATGGTGTTGTTGGGAGCAGTGCTCGAAACAACATCAACATCATATATGGGAGGGCTTTCTCTTCCTCCATATTGGTGTAGGTCTTGCTATTGCCACGTGGAAGCTCTTGTGGTGGTGGCACTTCGTGTAGATACAACATGATGTATACTTGTTGAGGGCGCCATGGTGGTCTTGGCCTTGCATGTGTGATCTTGTTTCTTGTGTCCCCGTCTTGAACTTGCTAGACGCTTGGAGATCTTGTGAATGGAGGTCTTGAGATCTTGTACCCATTGAGAAGTAGCATGCTCGGATTTGTCGAAGGTCTTATCCATGGAAATGAATAGATCCTTCATGCCTTGCATATGTGTTGGCAATGTTGTGGTAGCACTTGAACGAGACACCTTGTGATGTGCGCTGGCCACCATCTTGTGTGTGGGGAAGTCATCGCGCACTTGGAGTGTTGGTGTAGATGTTCTCTTCTTGTGTCGTCGCCTTGTAGCTTGTCTGGGCGCCAACTTGGAGGTTTAGTTTGTTGACGTAGAAGCTTGCGGCTTTCCCCCTCTTCATGTGTGGGATGACGTTGAAAGTCATTTGGAAGCCTTAGCTTGTTGTCCTTATTGCTTGATGGAGTCTCGATGATGTCCTTCTTGTGGCGCCGTCTTGATGTTCAAGGAGCCAATCTTGATTTTGCCAACTTGTCGGATTTCTTGTCGTGGCACCATCTTGAGGTTTAAGGGAGTTGTCTTGTGTTGGCCTTGGCATTCTCCTTGAAGGTCCTCGGTCTTGAGCATGAAACATAGAACATATGATATCTTGTTCCTTCAAGCAATGAGAGGAAGTTTTTGTAGGTGAGCTCATCCATGTCGGAGTCGAAGAATTTGTAGATCTCCATCTTGTCCCTCATGCTTGTGGAGTCATTGTAGGTGTAGTACTCCGCAATGACTGTGGATGCGTAGTCGGTGTAGCACGACTCCATCTCTTCATCCAAGCTCGTAGTGTCATAGTTGTAGTAGTGGTGCATGTCGTTGGAGATCATGGAGTTGATGTTGTTGTGGTTGGTATGGCGCTCCGCCATCCCGATGATGCTTGGGGAGGAATAGTCGGTGTAGAGCTCGACATCGTGGTCATAGTAGTGGTGGTGATCCACCATGTCATGCTCGTAGTAGTGGTCATCCACCATGTCGTGCTCGTAGGAGTGGTGATTAACCATGTCCTGGTAGAGGTCACCCATGTCAAGTTCGTTGTAGTCATTGTCGTTATTGTAGTGGTCCATCATGTACTCGTCATGGTCATCATGGCCTCCATATGCTCTACTCTCGCTACACATAGCTACTTACAAGCACAAGCGTATATGTAGAGTGTGAAGACCTAAGAGCTCAAACCTCACCTTTTAGCAAGTATTGGAACTAGTGGACCATGCCAAGAGAAACCGATAACAAAAATAATGAAGTGACTTGAGTTCAAAGATCCAAAAACACGCTCCAAAACACACACGGCTTATGGGTGGATATGTATGGAAAGTGGAAAGCAAATGGAACAACCGAAAACCAAGATACTGTAATGGCAAGCAGAGAACCACAAAGATCACAAAGCAACAATAAATCAATCTCCAAAAGATATATGGAAATGCACACACAGAGATAAATTGTACTAATGGAACCAAAATGTGAGCTAAGGAACCAAATTATCCTTGAAAATACTATAAAGCTCGTCTTGCACAAGTACAAGGAGAGACGCTAGTTCGATTGCAATTTATTGGTGGGCTACAAGATTTGGACACAATGCACCACCTGTCGTGGTATCGATCACGACAGCACCAAAAGGGAGATCCTAGCGGTGTTTAAAGAAGGGACATACTAGCAAACAGTGGCGTTGGTGTGAGATTGGATAGCAAGCGTGTAGACACACGATGTACCCAGGTTCAGGGCCCTCGTGGGGAGGTAAAACCCCTACTCCTGCATCTACGGTGTATATGGTGGAATATCTTTGCTGTTTACATGGTGCTCCTTGAGCTGTGTTTGCTGCTTCCTAGAAGAATGAGAGCAGCCTGCCTAGCTAGCTATGTACGTAAGCGTCAATGAGATTATGGCTCCTGTCGAGCTTACTAGAGAAGGCTCCCTTGTGGCCCTTATATATTGGTGCCAAGGGGTTCCTTCATGGCTAAGGCACCTCGGGAGTGGGCCCACAGGGTACATTGAGTACTATTCGGGGTACAGGTAAACACTATTCAGGGTACATGTGCATAGTGCTCATAGGTACGGTTGACTGCGTCATGCATAGTGCGTGGTACGGTGCGTGGTACGGCGGTCTTGTCGTGTTGTGTCCGATGGGAAGGGGTAGTGGACTTTGCGAGGCAGGCGATCCGGCTGGCAGACGGCCAGCCGGCCCGAGGAGCAGCCGGCCGCACACATGGGGCAGCCGGCCAGCTGCCTGGCCTGACAGCCAGCCAACTGCCCGATCTTCATCTTCTTTCATAGAGTCCCGGGCTTTGGTATACTGGGGTCATCCCCCCGACACTAGCCCCTGAGCACGCTGGAGCCTTGTGGTCGGCGACGGGCTAAATGGCTTCTGCGTGCTTCTTCTGTCTTAGATAGTTGGAGCGGATCGGACGGCTGAGGGGGACACTCCCTTTGAGCGTCCCGCTCGGCCCGCTAAGAACGTGACTTCTCGGAGAGTCGATGTAGGGATTTTTGTTGTTGTTGTAGTAGATGGAATGATGTCTTATTCAAGCGGGGGCACTTAGCCTCCGGGTTTCGTGCCAGCAAGGTGCGAGTCATGCAAAAACAATCACATAAAGATAGTTTGCATGTTAGATCCGGCATACCGAGTGCAGATGTATAAACCATCTATTTTTTGTGGCGCGAGTATATGAGGCTGGTTGCCTGCTCGGTTTCGTCTGAGCTCTCTTGAATCATTTTCGTGTCTACCCTCCTCTTTGACCCCAGCTCTTGCGGACGAAACAGCCGGATGTGCGGTCTGTCGTTGGAACCGAAGCGGGACATAGCCGTCCAGGTTTATTTTTATTTTTCTTTTCTCTCTCTCTTTCCTATCGTGCCTTTCCTTCTTTCCTTAAGATTTTCTTTCTTTTCTTCCGTTAGCGTACGGGGCTCCATCTCTGTTCGTTTCTTTTCTCTTGTCTACTCTTCACGGACGAGAGCACCCAGCCTAATGGGAAGATGGACAGTCGAAGGTGGAGCTCGGCCGGCTAGAGGCGCAGGGAGCCGGCGAGGCGTGCCAGCCGGCCAAGCAGTCGGGTGCGGCACGTGGGGCTGCAGGACGGCGTGGCGGACAGCTGGTGGCACGGTGCGGGAGCCAGCCGGGGTGGCGAGAGGAGGCCGGACCATACGGGCATAGGCCGGCCAGCCGGCAGCGGCCGGGGCGAAGCAGCCGGCGGGCAGCGACGGAGCCACCGGCATGGGGCCAGCCGGTGGAGGAGCTTATTAGGGCATCCGCAATGTATAAGGTGAGGTTTTGCCATAAGCTGGGTCCCACTTTTCTTATGAAATTCTCCCACAATGTATAAGGTGAACTTAAGCCATGCAAGAGATAGAGGAGAGAGGATATTATTTTTCTATTGCTTATGGTAGACCAAAAGCTTGAGGTGCACCTTAAGCGTATGGATGACCTTATTTTTCTCTACAATGTATAAGGTGTACTTTGCAACATGCCACGTAGGACTTAAGGTGGTTTTTCTCACATTGCAGATGCCCTTAGAGTTGTATTAGCGTGTTGTGTTCTGTATGTATACGTGATGATGTAGTACATCACACGTATATGTACCCCATGTACTTGCCATGATGAGGGGCTTTTCCTCACCTCTAAAACACGCAACCGGTGTCCTCGTGAGGGATCACACCGTTCCACCCTACGAACTCTCACGATCAACCAGGTATCAGGCTGTCCTCTTCCACCCATCTAGTGCCGCCGCCGTCGCTGCTCTGCATCGCCGCCGCCGACCATCCCTCCATCCAAACCTCCCGAAAACCACACCATCAGACTCGCCTCTCTCTCCTTTACCCATTCCCTAGGTTTCCTTTCTCCATTACCACGACCCAAGATCCATACCCAAAACCCTAGCCACTAGCCGAAACAACCAGGAACTCTACGACCCAGGACCGATCGCCATCGATCATCAGGACAGGACTTCGTTGTTGATCTTTTTCAACAGCCACGACAACACAAGCAAGCTTCATGGCATATTCATCGACAACCCCGGTCTCGGCCTCCATCGGATCGCCTCCGGCCACAAAACTGAACCGTGACAACTTTATGTCATGGCAGACGCGGGCTCTTCCCATGCTGCGTGGTGCGCGCGTTATGGGCCTGCTCCACGGCACCGATCGCTGCCCTCCTGAGACCATTGACACTAAAGAAGAGAACCATAAGAAGATCTCTGTTTCGAATCCATACTATGATGCTTGGGTCACGCGAGATCAACTTGTCGTCAGCTTTCTCGTTAACTCTCTGGCAGATGATGTTCTTCCTCATGTGTATGGTCTCACAACTGCTGCTGAAGTGTGGTATGACATTACCGCACTCTATTCCTCTCAATCCAAGTTCAGGGTGTCAACTCTTCGTGGTGCTCTTACAAACATGAAGAAACTCAAGCTAGCGGCACAACAATACATTACCAAGATGAAGGGGTATGCTGCGGAGCTTGCTGCTGCTGGGAAACCGGTGGACGATGATGAACTGAAAGACTACATCATGAATGGTTTAGATGGTTCTTTTAACAATTTAGTTGCTGCTATCAATGTTGTTCCTTCAACATCTCTTAATGATATGTGCTCTCAGTTGTTGTCCTGTGAGAACCGTGATCAGATGCTTCAGAACTCTAGACAGGCTACGGGCTCCTTCACATCGTCGGTTAACGTGGCAGCGCGACATCTGAACCCATATTTTGGGGGAGGTCAGCATCGCCCCCCACCACCGCCGCCCCGGCCTATCATCCACCATCGCAGCTACCATATGTCCCAACACACAACTCCTATCCACCACCACCACCCGCCTACAACCCACACCCACCGCCATATGTTACACCACCCTATGCTCCACAATACCCACAACCATATCAACCTCCTTACAATCCTTACCCGCAGCCATATCCCACCTATCCACCTCCACCACCCCCATACCGCCCACCTCGGCCACAGCAGCCCCCAGCCACGCCCTGATCAGCAGCGCCCTCCCGTGCGTCGTCCAAAAGGGGGTAAAAAAGGTCGGGTTGCCTCTCCGTGGCAGGATGGTGTGTACTGTCAGATATGTAAGAAGGAAGGCCACTCCGCTGGAGATTGTTGGTGGCGTTATGGTGATGATGATGACACACCACCACCATCAAAGGAGTCCAAGGTCAGGCTGGGCGTAAAACCCGATACCTGAAGCCTGAAACCGAAATACCCGAACCCAAACCCGATTTTCCCGAACCCGAAATACCCGAGTACATGTTCGGGTGGTAACTTTTGAAACCCGAATTATATTAGGGAAATTTGGGTTTGTGCCTCCACTACCCGATCAGCCCGAAAAACCCGAAGTTATAAATAAGATAACATTACACGACCCAGAAAACTATAGTCACGCACAGCCCAGCACGGCCCATCCTAAAAGCCTACCCTCATCGTCATGTCCTCATCGTCTCCTAACTGGAACGCACAAGTGGTCAACGACACGTTCCCAGATCCCATCCTCCATGTCTCGACCTGGGCGCCGCCGCTAGCCCGCTACGTCCATCTCATCTAGCCGTCCCCGCCTTGGACAGATAAGGGGCAGCACTACACCTGCCGCCTCCCTTGACAGCGTGCAGAGGTTCCACTCCGCGTTGTCACTTATTTTGCTTCATGTCGCTCACGATAGAGAGCGGCAAGATGCAGCCTTGTGCTGACCTATGGCTGCCTTCGTGCGCCGCCGTAACAGAATGTTGTTGGCCTCCATCTACAGGAAGTGTTGTTACAAAGATGCGATGCTTCTGAGGCGCCCAATGGTCATCACAACACGGACTTACACCCTTACCCTAGCAGCTTTGAAGAGATACCGACAAAAATGTGAAGAAACAATGGTATAATTATTTTTTCCGTGTTGTATTTTGGGTAATTCGGGATAACCTGAACCCGAACCCGAATTTTTAGGTACCCGAATTGTCGGGTAGCCCAAAAAAGGGACAAATTTCGGGTGTCATATTTGAAGACCCGAATTTTTGGGTAAACCCGAACGCCCAACCTGAGTCCAAAGGTGCATATGGCCTAGACACAAACTGGTACATTGATACAGGAGCTACAAATCATGTGACTGGACAACTCAACAAGCTCAATGTTCAGGAGAATTATCATGGTCGTGATCAAGTCCACATTGCTGGTGGACAAGGTATGAACATTGCACACATTGGTCATTCCGTTTTGCACACCCCTGATAGTTCCATACAGCTCCATAATATTTTACATGTTCCTGAGGCTTCTAAAAACTTGCTTTTTACACATCATCTTACTCTAGACAATAACACTTTCATGGAAATTCACCCATTCCTTTTCTTGCTTAAGGATAAGGTCACGAAGCAAATCATGTTTAAAGGTCCTTGTCATGGTGGCTTGTATCCTCTTGTTCTTATTTCGGAATCATCCAAGCATGTCCTCGCCACCACCAAGCCTACTTCATCTACATGGCATCGCCGTCTAGGACACCCTTCTTCGTTTATTGTTCAGCAAGTTCTTAGGAAGAATAATCTTTTACATTCGTGCGAATTCCTTTGGATTTGAAACCTATTGATGTGCATCCCAAGTCGAAATTCTGAAGGCTGAGAAGACCGATGCTATCACTCGGGTGAATAGCCTCGAGGCTGAGTTGGAGACTGCTCGAAAGGAACTAGAGTCCTTTCGCAAGCAGTCAGCTGACTTCGAGGGGAATATCGCTGATGCTCAGGATGCTTTGAAGAAGTTGGAGGAAGCTGGTGTCAGACAGGACAATGATCTTGTCGATTTCCTTCGTCCTTTAGCCCAGAACTTCGCGAGTAAGTTGCACTTTGTCCTTTGTTATTTTGTGACTAGCTTGGTTTGTCTAAAAAATTAATGTTCCCTTTTGTAGATGTTCTTGGCGTTGCGCTGGAGCTGCCCGGGGTTCCTCGAGTGGATGCGGTGACGGATTCCCTCGCCCAGCTTCGGAAGCATGCGAATGGAATCAGTTCCCTCATCAGCGATGCCACTCAAGTGCTAAGGCAACTCCACGAGCGCCTTCTGGTGGATGTCGCAGTTCCGCCTACGCTGGGCGGTCTCCTGAAGGTTTTCCTGGAGGATGATATCCTTCAGGCCTACTCAGTTGCCCAATCAGAGTGCGGGGCGAAGACCGCCATCCAGTTTGCGTTGGCGCACGGAGTCGAAGGCTTGGATGAAGCATAGTCAAATCTTCCCGTCAATCCTTCCACGGGAAGAAAGGTAGCGCTTCGTCCTTTCGGCGACCCGGCTGAAGTCCTTGCTCGGAAGCTGTCCGCCTTGCTTACTCGTGCCAGTCGCAAGGGGCAGCCTGTTGAGAGTGGCAGCACTTCCGCGATTCCATAGGGTAGATTTAGTTTAGCTTATTCTTCTTGATGTAATGAATCTTGGGATGTATTCCCGTACTTCTATCTTTAATCAGAATGTTCTTTTGATATCCAAGTTGTGATTTCTTGCGATTGATTGCTGTGAAGTTCTCCCGATGGGAGTAGCCCCCAAGCTCCTGTCGAATAGGTGGTTTATTTTCTTGATTGGGGTGAGTTTGAAGTATTTCCTTAACTTTTGTATTGCCCTCCAGGAAATTGGTGTTGCTGCGGAGTCTTCGAGTGGATCTGTTGCACGATTGGATCCACTTGTTGCCGTTGTTAGCACTTTTTCTTCTCTTCGTGACTGTGTCGCGGATGGTGAACGCAAATTTAAATCTTTGCGCGGAGTGGTTGATGTGGCCAAGTCAAAGAAAAAACTTGCGGCTGAACGTGAATAGTTTGTGATGGAGGAACTTGCAGCCGTCGCCAAGGATATGCTGTGTAAGCACGTGAGCCCCCTAGTGTTTGGTTTGACTGTCGTTCTTTCCTTTGTTGACTCTTTGTAGCTTTCTTTGTAGTTGTTGAGCCTGATGGTCAACGCGAAGCGCATTGGGTGGATAACCTTATTCCTCATGAAGCTGGAAGCTCCAAACCACATGCGAACAACTTCTGTTCGGACCGTAATCTAGGCTTTGTTCTGGCTACGTTGAAGTATCGAGTAGTCCTGGCGAAGATACTTGTGAATTCCTGCCATGAGGCCTTGATTGTTGTGAACTCCGCTTTCTATCCGTTGGAGAGGGGTCCAGAAGATTTGAGCCATCTTCTCAGAACTTTCGGTCGAGAAGGTGAAATTCGTGAGTGCGTCCGCAATCAGATGATTTTCGGGTCCGTAGTAGCGCTTTCCTTCGTCCGACTGTGGCATCCTGAGGTTAATTTCAACTCTGTAGCTATGCTCCCCGATGGTTTAGTCGATATGGCCCCTCATTATAGAGTTGTTCGACCTGCAGCGGAGGATATTATTCGATTGACCTCGGAAGAGGTTGATCGGGTATTAGCCGAGGAAAATGCTTGTTGCCATATGTAATTGTAGGATGTATGTATCCTGTTACTTTGTATAGTTGTCCCAAAACTTTGTAAGGTGTCTACCTTGTTTATAACTTTGTATATGAAAATTTTCATGTTATGCTAAGTTAGGTGCAACCCCCGTGTATTTGGGGTGTATACCTGTTATTTAGCGTGTAAGGATAAAGATCGCGAGTAGCTATGATTGAAAAACCATGTATTTTATTAAAATGACTGAGAAGTCATGTGTTTCTTTTGAGCTACAGGATGACTAATATAGCCTTATTTTTGCGAGTAAAATAAATCTAAGGATAGAATTTGCGGAGGTGCGCAACATTCCATGGGTTGGAGTAGATGCCACCAGTCGTCGGGTTCTTCAGTCGATAGGCGCCACCTGGGATAACTTCGTGTATTATGAAGGGTCCCTCCCATGGTGGTTCGAGCTTGTGCCCTTCCTTCTGCTTGAGCCGTAGCACCAAATCTCCCACAGCGAAGGCTCTGTGACGTATACGATGACTGTGATAGTTTCGCAACGACTGTTGGTATACTGCGGATCTTGCGAGTGCAATATCGCGTATTTCGTCGAGTGCGTCCATATCTTCCGCGAGTGGCATGTTAGAGGTTTCTTCGCTGTAAGCAACGACCCGTGGGGCGCTGAATTTGACATCCTCGGGAAGGACTGCTTCAGCCCCATATACCATGAAAAATGGTGTGTATTTTTTGGATCGATTTGGGGTTGTGCGGAGGCTCCATAGCTCGGAGGGTAGCTCTTCTTCCCAATGCCCCGCTGCTGGGTGTAGGCGGTCGAGTAGTCGTTTCTTGATGCCAGCCGAGACCAATCCGTTGGATCGTTCGACCTGGCCGTTGGTTTGCGGATGAGCCATTGAAGCGAATTTGAAGGTAATTCCCTTTTCTTCGCAGAACTGGTGTGTTTCCTTTACCGTGAACTTGCTGCCATTGTCGGTGATGATGTTGTGTGGTATGCCAAATCTGCATACAATAGAGTCGACGAATTTGACGACGCATTGGGCGCTAGCCGAGGTGACTGGCATTGCTTCGATCCACTTTGTAAATTTGTCGACTGCGACAAGCAAGTGTGTGTATCCTCCGGGTGTAGACTTGCGCAATAGTCCTACCATGTCTAGCCCCATTGTGCAAAGGGACATGCGATTGGTACCATATGTAATTCTGTGGCGGGGGCGTGCTGTTTGGGTGCAAATCGCTAGCAAGCGTTGCACCTGTCGACCAAGTCTTTTGCGTCTCTAGATGCTGTAAGCCAGTAGAATCCTGCTCGAAAAGCTTTGCCCACGATCGCTTTCCAGCTGGCGTTATGTCCACAATCTCCATGATTTATATGTCTCGCAGAAATTCTTTGCCATCCTCGGGTGCTATGCATCTTTGCAGTATGCTTGAGATGCTCTGTTTGTATAACTCGTCGTTGAGTACCCGAAAAGAATTGTTGCGTCGGACTATTTGTCGGGCCTCGCGAGCGTCTGCTGGGAGTTGTTTGGTGGACAAGTAGTCGAGGTATTTCTGCGTCCAGACTGGCCCGACCAGAAAAACTTGTCTTCAAATACTATGGCTGAGCTCGATGATAGCAACTTGCGGGCTGACCTCTGTCTCCAATGCTGCGGGTGCTCCTGCAGTTTTCTTGACCTTGACCGAACGCTTGGTCATCCTCTCGAAATATATTCCTGGCGGTATGGGCGTATTTGTGGACCCCATGTTTGCCAGCCTATCCGCCTCTTTGTTGCTGGATCTCGCGATGTGCTTCATCTCACATCCTTTGAAACTTCCTTCGAGTAGGTTGTACATGTCCCGATAGGCAACCATGTTTTCTGCAATAGCATCGCAATCCTTCATTGTCTGTTGCACGATGAGGTTGAAATCGCCATAGATCATCAATCGGGTGGCTCCACACGCGATTGCCATCTTCATCCCATGCAACAGGGCCTCGTATTCTGCGTCGTTGTTGGATGCTGGATCGTCGGGTGGGAAGTCCAATCGCAGGACGTACTGCAACTTGTCTCCTCTGGGTGATATAAGGACGATCCCAGCTCCAGCTCCTTCATTCCTTTTGGACCCGTCGAAGTACATGATCCAGTTACTCGTGTATTCTGGCAGTCCGGGTGTTTGTAATTCTGTCCACTCGCTCAGGAATTCCACGAGTACCTATGACTTCACGGAATTGCGCCCTGCGTAGATAATGTCCCAGGCGCCTAGATCGATGCTCCATTTTGCTATTGTTCCGGATGCCATGGGATTGTTCATGATGGTACCGAGTGATGCGTCGTTTACCACCGTTACGGTATGTTCCTGGAAGTAATGCTTGAGCTTTCGAGCCGTGGGAACAACTCCATATGCGAGCTTCTTGTAGTGAGGGTATCGCTGTTTGCATGGCGAGAGCACCTCGCTGATGTAGTAGATTGGTCTTTGAACTCCATATGCCTTGCCGTCCTCAGGTCGTTCGACTATGATGGTCGTGTTGATGACTTGATTTGTTGCGGCTAGGTATAGATAGAGTGGTTCTCTCTCTTGTCGTGTTGCCAGAACGCGCCTGCTCTGTAAGGCTCGTTTCAGGTTCGCGAATGTCTGTCTTGCCTCGGGTGTCCACTCGAATTTATTTGTCTTTTTCAATAACTTGTAGAAGGGTAATGCCTGCTCGCCCAATCACGCAATGAATCTGCTCAAGGCGGCTAGTCGCCCTGCAAGTTGTTGCACTCCGCCTAGATTGGTGGGCTCCTTCATTGTCAAGATTGCTTGTATCTTCTCTGGGTTGGCTTCAATTCCTCTGGCGGATACCAGGTACCCGAGAAGTTGTCCTGCTGGGACGCTGAAGACGCATTTTGTCGGGTTGAGCTTGATCCTGTATGCCTTTAGAGCATCGAACGTTTCTCTGATATCCTCGAGGAGCGTGTCTTCCACTCGAGTCTTGATGACGATGTCGTCAACATACACTTGTACGTTCTTGCCAATGAGCTTGGCGAGGCATTTTTGCATGCAACGCTAATATGTTGCGCCTGCGTATTTTAGCGCGAAAGGCATAGTCGTGTAGTAGTATACACCATGAGGTGTAATGAATGCTGTCTTTTCCTCTTCTTCCTGTTTCATCCTGATCCGGTTGTATCCCGAGTAGGCATCTAGGAATGAGAGGCATTGGCAACCTGCAGTGGAATCCACGATTTGGTCGATTCGCGGGAGGGGAAAGTTATCCTTGGGGCAGTGTTTGTTCAGCAACGTGTAGTCGATGCACACGCGAAGGATGTTGGTGTTCTTCTTTGGGACCAGCACTGGGTTTGCTAGCCAAGTGGATATTTTTATCTCCCTAATGAATTTTGCTGCGAGCAGTCTATTTACTTCTTCTCCAAGTGCTTTCTGCTTGGGCTCTGAGAACCGTTGGGTGGTCTGCTTGATGGGCTTTGCGTCTTTGTAGACTTCGAGTAAGTGCTCGGCGAACTCCCTGGGTATTCCTGGCATATCTGAGGGATGCCAGGCGAAAATTTCCCAGTACTCACGTAGGAGTTCGACGAGCACGCTTTCCTATGCTGGCGAGAGAGTAGTGGAGACCATCGCCGATTTTCGCAGAATCCGTCGGGTGCACTTGGTGTTTGCGAGTGTCCCTATTGGCACTGAATTCCAGTTCTGGTGCATTTTTCTTCGTGAGGGGCATCACAGAGTGATCCATGGTTTTTGCTATCTCCTCCAGTTCTTCTTGCATCCCGAAAGATTTTGCAATCTCGTTGAACTCGATGTCGCACTTGTTGGATTTTTGGAAATCTCCGTCGATGGTGATTGTGTCATATTCCCCAGGTAGCTTGGTCTTCAGATATGCATAATGTGGTACTGCCATGAATCTTGCGAACGCTGTTCGACCAAGAATGTGGTACTGTGAGGGACAGTCGACTACTTCGAAGTCGAGAAATTCTCTCCTGTAATTGCGTCGATTTCCCAACACCACCTCCAGGTTGATTGTTTCGAGTGGGCGGATCACCTTTCCTGGAACTATCCTGTGGAAGGATGTCTCTGATTCTGCGAGTCCCTCCAGGTTCATGTTCATCCGACGGAGTGTGTCCGCGTAGATGATGTTGATGCCACTGCCCCCGTCCGTGAATACGCGAGCCAGTTCGTAATTTCCAATTTGTGCTTGGATTACTAGGGCAGCGAGTCCTGGTCGATAGACTCGCGGGGGGTGGTCTTCCTTGGAAAAGGTGATTTGTTGGTCCGCCATGTTCAGGTACTGTAACATCCCTGATTTTTTGGAGAAACTCAAAAATCACAAAAATTTGAAACTTTTGTTTTCATGTTAAGCAAGTCACCAAAAACCAAATGATGTGCAAGAAACAAAATAAAACAATACACATATCAATGAAATTGGAATTTGGAACCTGAATAAACTTTCTTCCTTAAACCTTAAACCTATTCCAAATCTAGTTTTCATTATAAAGAGAAAATATTTCTTGTTATCAAACCTATTTACAAACATGTTTCAACCCATTTATAACTATGAAAATGTTTTGAACCAGAGAATTACTATCTCTAATAATTTCTCCATTCCTCCTAAATTATTTCATGTGAATAAAAATATTTTCATAATGTTGCTCAAATATTATATCAAGTGATAGCCAATAAAGTGTTTATATGAAATATTGTGTTTTGAAAACAAGTAAAAGACCTTGAAAACCAATATTTACATTTGAGACCACATATCTTAATTTTATTAAACCCTATTTCAAATCATTTGCTATTTTTCATATAATAAAAATTTATTTTTATTTTACAAAATTACCCAAACATTTAAATAGTTGAACCTTGCAAATTATACTTTTGCAATTTCCTCTAAATGGGATTGACTATTTTTTTTTAATTGGTGTTCTTTTCTTCAAATAAAAGAAAACAAAAAAGAAAAATGTCGAGACATATAGTTTTCATAGACGGGGGTGCCATGAGACTACGGGTAGAGACGTGGGGGAACGGGATCGCGTTGTAGACAAAGACACATGATTTACCCAGGTTCGGTACGTCGTGATAATACGACGTTCCTACTCCTGCAATCTCACTAATAATGACAATTAAGGTTGTGTATATGATTACAATGTGAGGTTCGATCTAGCTATTCGCTGAGGATCAACTTCCCGGCGAGTTAGCCTATATCTTCTTGTCTATCTATCATATCTCCCGTCTGGCTTTATATAATAGCCGGGTTAGGTCATACAGAGTAGGAAACCTAGAAGACTACGGTAACTATTAACTTGGAAAGTAAGGAATCCACCTTCTTCTCCAAGCCAGATCACGTGGGCCGTGATCCGGGTCCTTCTAGAATCCGGCTTCTGTGCGTCAGCTTACTGGGCCGCCCAATGGACCATAGCCCACTACCACTTGGGCCACCCTGGTAATCCAGCACTTATGACTACCATCTGATATACCCCTATTCAGTATATATCCGATAGTAGCCCCCAAGAAGGATTAAAACTCTGATTCGCCGTCTTTCACCAAATGTACATTGTCCGAGAAATATCGATCAGCAGTCTTGATTCTTCTTATTCTTCTTGGAAAAGAGATGGTAGCGTGAAACTCGGAATTCTGAAAATCCGGCTTTTCTCACACGATCCTTCGCGGAGAAGGAACCTCCTACGTCAGCGCTTTGATTGTGCTGACGTAAGGGATGTTTGGGTTTCACGCGAGAAACCTAGAAACGTATCTTTGACAGATTCTCGCGGGAAACGAGGAGATAGCCATAATCACCCTGTCGATTCATTTCCCGGATTTTCCGGCGAGTGACACGCGTTGATCATCCAACGGTCAAAAGAGCCGTTGGCACGTATCGTGACGGATTTCCGGCTATATATAGCCTTCTTCATCCTCCCGAAAAACCTTCCGCTCTCACTTCCAAGCCATTACAGCGCCCAAGCTCCCGAGCAGAGAGAAATTTCCAGACGCGAACCGCGCCCAAAACCTCACCGGAGGCGATCCTGTGCCGCCACCCGATGGCATCTCCGTCGTCCTCTCCGGCCCGCACCGTTGCGCAGGACATCGAGGACATCATCAACAACATAGATCCTATGTTGGACTCGCCAACACACGCCGGCGGCGAGCCGGCAAAGACCGCGGGCACCGCGGCGGACGGAGAGATCCCTCCACCGTCGAGAATCTTGCGGGCTCGAGCTCCGCGCCCTCTCCGCCGTTCGCTCCCGAGACGGCGGAGGAGAAGATCACGCTCGTCGGCGACGAGCTCGCGGCCGCGGAGGCCGCCGCGTCCGCCGCCGACGGAGCCGACGAAGAAATGGAAACTGTAGGCAATTGTATTGCCTGCAGCATTCCGCCATCCCTCCTTCCAAACATGGAAAAGGAGGGGTTGGTGCTGAAAGGGAAGTGGCGGCTTCCAGAGGACGAGAACGAACCCATGCCAAACGAAGGCGAACGGGTTCTTCTCTCCTCCCACCTTCTGAGAGGTATGGGATTACCACCTTCCGCCTTCTTCCTATAGGTCCTCTCCCATTACAATATCCAGCCCCATAACCTGCCACCCAATTCTATTCCTTATATGGCCGGCTTCCAGGCCCTCTTCGAGGGTTTCCTAGGCATAGAACCTAGGTTAGACTTCTGGCTATACTGTTTCGGGGTTAAGCGGAACTCTTCGGAGGGCGCACTCCCGACTTGCGGAACCATCTCCTTCACTCTTAGGAGATTTAGGGAGGATTGGTTCCCCAAGATCAAAACCTCGGAATCCGTCAAATTCTGGACGGGTTCCTTCTTTTATCATCCGATGTCCCTTTCCCGAAAAAGGCCATCGGGGTTCCACCTTTCTTAAACACTGCTGCCGTTCCCCAAGAGAATTGGGGAACTGAAGCCGTCCAAGTTCTGCCACCCGATCTTCTAAGGATCAAGCGGCGCATCACCAAGCTCACTCCTATGATCCGCCTCTAACCGGCATGGACACAGTCCTTTGCTGGTTGGACAGGCGGATCCAGCCGTTAGCCAACCATGGCGGCCGTCTCCTTTGCGAGTACACGGGCGCCGGCGACAAAATGCGGACAACCAGCAAAGACTGGGCCGTGAGGGATCAGCGGCGGCGCGTGAAACAGTTGGTCGCATCTCGCGACCAATATGAACCGAGTCGGCCAATGTATACGGCCGACAATCCGGCTCCCAAGGTATTATTTTCCGTCATTTGGGTTTCCATGTTTTCTCGGATTTCTCGCTTCTAACTCTGCTTTTTTTTCGACAGATCGCCGACCTTCCCGAATCGGAGCTTGCCTCCGAAGCTGAAATGGAGGCGTTGCGCGCCGCCTTTGCAGGTGGGCGAAAAGTGCAAGAAGATCTCTTCCTCTGAGGAAGTCATTGATCTTGACGGGGTTCCGTCACCACCTCTAGGTTAGATCATCCGGGTTATTTGCTTTTGTCGAAGTTTTCTTTCGTCTTCGGAGTTTTAACTTTTTCCGGGTTTTTTGTTTTGCCTTTAGCCTACCTCCCTCCAACTTAAAGCCGAAGAAGCTGAAGAAGCACAAAGTTGTGTCCAGCAGAGGCTCTCAACCTTCTCCCGTCATCGCACCGGACACACCGTCCACGATGGCGGAAGAGCATGCCACAACCCCCACCACCGAGTCGTTGGAGCCCAGCCAGCCCGTTGTGCCGGACACGGACACGAGGGAAAGGGCGGCCCCAGAGGTGGGAAATTCTTCTCGGACAACTGATGAGGAGATTCCCACCTTTGATAAGGACTTCAAGAATCTCAACGACGGCCTAAGCGCGGCCGGAATTCTTTTTGCGGAATACGCAAAAGAGTTCAATGAAAACTTGGCGGGTTTGCAACGAATGAGCCAGGTATTTATCTCTAGCCCCCAAGCATTAAGCAAAATGTATACTTTTTGCCTTGATGCTTTTTAGTTACTCTTTTCCTTGTCATGTTCCAGCAAACCGCTGAATCCATTAACATGGAAGTTTTCAATAAACTTTCCGTCAAGAATAAAGAAGTTAGAAACCTTCTTTCTATTTTTGATGTGAAAGAGGCAGAGCTGGCATCGTCTCAGCTGCAGCTGGTGGAAACAGCAGGTATAGTTTTCCTTCTTAAGTTTCTGACTCAGCCTTTTGTCTAAGTACTTTTCCCGAGTTTTATCTGAACTCAGAATTCTTTCCTTGCTTTCCAGCTGCTTTGGCTAAGGCCAAGGAGATAGCTGAAGATGCCGGCAATGCTGCCAGTCTCCGTAAGGAGAATTTGGATCTTCATAAGGAACTTATGAAGGCCCAAAAAGATCTGGAAGCCGGCAATATGGCCCTTGGAATTTCTCAATCCAAGGCTTCCGAACAGGCAGAGAAGGAAAAGTCCACCATTCAGGACTTGGAAAATGCTTTAAATCTGCGCCTGGAGGAAGGCTCCGAAATCGACAAGATTCTCGGTAAGTTTATTTCATTTACCAGTTTATCCATGTCTTGCTTTCTTTCTCTGCTTTTTCACTTAACCTTTTGGTTGTTTTGTCTGAAAAAACAGGAGATAACCCAGATCTCACTCGGATTGATAAAATCCGAGCCTTTGGGAAGACGTGGACTTCGATCAGAGCTGCTGGCATGCAGCTGATCAACAAGTTCCTTCCCACAAGGACTGGGGAGTTCTCGGAAGTTGAGAAACTTCCGGGTGCTATCTTGGAGGTGGCGGAGTCCAGGGAGTCCATCCTACACTCCGCTGCACGGGGTGGTGCACGCATGGCTCTCGGCCTTATGCGTATGCACTACCCTGGTGCCAAGTCTTGGCGCGTGGCATCCGGTATCCCTCAAGGATACACGGAAACCCAGCGAACCACCATCTTTGATGAAATCAAAGGCCACGCCACCAAGATCGCCTCCATGGTGAACATCTCCCTCACCTATCCGGAAGAGGAGATCCCCGAAGCCCCCGAGAATGACAGAGACGACGACTCGGATGCTGATGGGGCTGTCCTTAACCTGGATGGTGGAAGTAGACAATAGGAGCATTACTGCACTTTTACAATGTAATTCATATTGTAATGCTTCTATTCTTTTGTATAAACAAGAACTCCGCCTTTTGCAGTCTTAATTATGAAATTCTTTGCAAGGTTTCCCGGTTTTAATATTCCTTTATCTTCTAAGTTCTCTGGCTTATGCGTTTTAATTGTCCTTAGTGTTTGAAATGGCTCAATAGTACTATGAATCATCATGCCGAATTACTGGGTATAACCAATCAGTTCAAACTCGGAAACATGGATCATACTAAAGGCATTTTTACTAACTAGCTCCAGTGACCCAACATATAAGCAATCAGATAATACTTAGAGAAAAGTAAGGATTTTTTTTGAAACTTTGGCACGCAGGCACAATCCGAGTTTACTTTAGCCGTTAGTAGGCTGAAAATCATTCAGTTTTTTAACGCGAGCACGCAGGCACAATTCGGGTTAACATTGAGTATTTTGTAAGATCATTGGGAAATAGATAAGGTGGAATCATGCTTTGTACTATAATAAACTTGTAAAAACAGGAATTCCGACAACTTTATTTCATGATCTCAAAGATGTTTACATAGAAATTGAACTAAGTATAGAAGGGACGTAACTGCTGGATACTCCAAGGCCTCTTTGTCTCTCCTAGCTCAACATCTATTTTTCTCTTTCTTTTGCGATTCGGCTTCTCGGGATCGTCTTCCGTATCTCGAATGTCGACAAGATAATATGATCCATTCTTCATGGCTTTACTGATGACAAATGGTCCTTCCCATACTGGGGCCAGTTTGTGCTTCCTTTGCTGCACCAGCATCAGCACTAGGTCACCTTCTTTAAAAGAACGATGCCTGATTTTCCGACTATGGTAACGTCGTAAACCTTGCTGGTAAATGGCGGATCTTTGAAGCACAAGCTCTGGTTCCTCTTCTAAGAGATCGACGGCATCCTGTCGTGCTTCTTCGGCATCCGAGTCATCGAAATCTTGCACTCTAGGGCTATCATGGATCATGTCCGTTGGAAGAATAGCTTCCGCACCATAGACTAGGAAAAACGGGGTTTGCCCAGTTGACCTGTTTGGCGTCGTTCGAATACTCCAAAGCACGGAAGGTAGCTCCTCTACCCATGCTCCAGCTGCTCTATGAAGAGGAGATTCGAGTCTTGGGCGTATTCCTTGCAGGATTGAACTATTCATTCTCCCAACCTGTCCATTGGATTGCGGGTATGCCACAGATGCGAGATCTAGGCGAATTCCCGTTTGTCGGCAATATTTTGCCAACTCTCCGAGGGAGAAATTTGTCCCGTTGTCGGTTATTATGCTGTGTGGAACGCCGTATCTCATGACTAAGTCAATTATGAAATTTCTGGCGGTTACACCATCCAGCTTTTTTATGGGTTTAGCCTCCACCCATTTGGTATACTTATCCACTGCTACGAGTAGATGTGTAAGTCCGCCTCGCGCAGTTTTGAACGGTCCCATCATATCTAACCCCCACACCGCAAACGGCCATGTAATGGGGATAGTTTTGAGTGCTTGGGCCGGCATATTAGTCTGCTTGGCGTAATATTGACATCCTGCACATGTGTTGACTATGTGCTCAGCGTCTGTCTTGGCTGTTAGCCAGAAAAACCCAGCACGGAATGCTTTTTTAACTATGCTTTTTGATTGAGCATGATGTCCGCAATCTCCGACATGGATTTCTTCCAGTATTTCTCGTCTTTCTTCTGGCGAAATACATCGTAGAAAAAGTCCGGAAGTACTGCGTTTATACAGGCAATTGTCAATTACCGTGTATCCTTTGCATCGCCGCTGTATTTGTCTCTGCGAGACTTCGTCTGCTCCTTCCGGGTACTTCTGGTTGACTAAGAAGTTGAAATATGGAATTGTCCAGTCCGGGTTGACGAGCATAACTTCAATTGACTCGGAAGCCAGAGGATAATCAATATCTCCACCTTTTATGGATGGCTCGTGCAAATGCTGGACGAATACACCTGGTGGTAGGGTTTTTACCCTCTCTGACCCCATGCGGGCTAACGCATACGCATTCCAATTTTCCTCCCTTTTAACGTGGAGTACTTCAAATCCAAAGAAACAGATGGCGAACTCGTCCACCGTTCTCCGGTATTCGGTCATTATAGGGCTTTTTGCGTCCAAGGTTTGGTTAAGCTGATGCTGTACCAAATCCGAGTCGCCGTAGCACAAGATGCGCTTTACTCCTATTTCTTTTGCAATATGCAAGCCATGAAGAAGAGCTTCGTATTCTGCCACGTTATTGCTGGCGTTGAAGTGTATTTGTAATACGTACTCCATTGTGTCTCCTTTAGGGGATTTTAAGACTACACCAGCTCCAGCGCCCTCCTTCATCTTAGATCCGTCAAAGTGCATGATCCAGTACTCGGACTCCGGCATTGGTGTTTTCTACATTGCTTCCCTCCAGTCGGCGACAAAATCTGCCAAAACCTGGGATTTTATTGCCGTCCTTGGCTGATACTTAATGTCGAAGGCTGCTAGCTCGATACCCCATTTGGCTACTCGGCGAGTTGCCTCCGCATCGCTTATTATATCCCCTAGCGGTGCTTTACACACCACTGTTATGGAATGTCCTTGGAAGTAACAGCGCAGTTTTCTAGATGCGAAAAATACGCCATATGCCAGTTTTTGATAGTGTGGGTACCTTTGCTTGCACTCGGAGAAAACTTCACTTACGTAATATACCGGATGCTGATCTGGTATGCTTTGTTCATCTTTCTTCCGTTCCACAACAATTACCGCACTAATAACCCTGTTTGTAGCCGTGAGGTATAATAACATAGGTTCTTCGTCTTTTGGGGATGCCAAAATCGGAGCTTTCATCAAAGTTTCTTTCAACTGGGTTAACGCTGCATCGGCCTCTTCTGTCCACTCGAATTTGTCGGATTTTTTCAGCAACTTGTAGAGTGGTAAGGCTTTATCCCCCAGCCGACTAATAAATCTGCTGACGGCAGCGGCGGAACCCGTCAATCTTTGGACATCTTTCACACACGTGGGTTTAGAGATGTTCAAGATTGCTTTGATCTTTTCGGGGTTAACTTCTATTCCTCTGTGAGAAACGATGAAACCCAGAAGTTTTCCCGAGGGAACCCCGAATACACACTTTGATGGATTTAACTTCATCTTGTAAGTGCGCAAGTTTTCAAAGGTTTCTCGCAAATCCTCAAGGAGTGTATCTTTTTCCTTGGTTACGACAGCAATATCGTCTACGTAAACGTGGACGTTTTTGCCAATCTGACTATGCAAACAACGTTGCATGCAACGCTGGTAAGTTGCACCTGTGTTCTTCAAACCAAATGGCATGGTTACGTAATAATACGTCCCGTACGGGGTTATAAAAGAAGTCTTAATTTGATCTTCCTTTTTCATGCGTATTTGGTGGTACCCGGAGTATGCATCCAAAAAGCATAAAAGCTCAGAGCCTGCAGTGGCATCTATTATTTGATCGATTCGCGGTAACGCGAACCTATCTTTTGGACACAATTTGTTCAACCCTGTGTAATCTATACACATTCTAAGAGAAGTAGTGTCTTTCTTCAGTACTAATACCGGATTTGCAGACCATTCAGTGTGGATTACTTCCTGGATGAAGTCTGCTGCTAAAAGCCGGATAATTTCCTTGCCAATAGCCTTCCGTCTTCTTCCGTCAAATCGACGGAGACCTTGCTTGATGGGTTTGGAGCCTGGAATCACCTTGAGTTGATGCTCAGCAAGTTCCCTGGGTACGCCTGGCATGTCAGCTGGACACCAGGCGAAAATATCCCAGTTCTCACGGAGGAACCTGATGAGCTCGCCTTCCTATTTGTCGGTCATCCCAGTCCCTACGACGACGAATTTTGTCGGATCTTTGGGATCTAGGATTACCTTACTTGTATTCTCGGACGCCTTGAAGCTATCTGCTGGCTTCCGGGTTTCTTTTCCTGCCGGCATTTCTGTCGTGGGATAATCACGGCAGATGTTACCGGGGGTAACTGATCTTGGGGCAAGACGACACAGGTATTTGGGAGAGGGTTTAGCTCAGAGGAAAACATGGTGCAATTCGATCTGGTAGCCGGCAATCAAAGTCGCCGAGTCTCCGATCTTGATATAATAACTCAACTCTGGGATTACACTTGATGCTCGATATCACACGATGTTGCTAGGGTTCTTAGATCTCTATCTAAAACTAGACCTGGGGGTCGGTTTATAAAGCACCCGTACCCCCGGCTTATTCCCCAAGGCGCATCCTGATTCCTACCCGGATACGGCACACAAACCCTAACTTTCCTTTACAACAACCCACCACCCGGGTCACCGGGCCTACAAACTTGGGCCTTCACAGGTTTCCTTATCCTTAGCCGGATCCTGCGCAGTGTCCTTTGGGCCGGGTTACTCCTTGGAGTTTGGCATACCGGGTTATCGTCCCCCCATCAGTAGTCCCCAGAATAGCCTGGGCTTCATGGATCCTCCTTGAAGCGCTTGCTATTCCCTGCAAAGATATCAAACGTACGACCATATAGAGGCCGGGTTAAGATGTTTTGATATTCAGCCAGGCCTCACTCCACGGTGGCCATATAATAACCCGGGTTTTTCCTCCGAACACTTTGACTCAAATTTCCAGGTCCAAATCATAATAAAAATCCCAGGATCCCATGCTCGATAATCAATCCTGATATCCCGGGGTTAACCTCCTTTTTTCCTTTATCCAGATGCCCTGCTCAATAGTTGGCGCGTATCTCGCAAAATCCACGTGAACAACCGTCACCCCATGATTTCCGGCTTCTGGCCATCGGGATAAGCTCACCCTTACTCTATAAATAACACTCAGAGGGTAACCCTAAATTCGTCACCACGCCACAACTTCCCCTTTCTCTCCTTACTCCTCGCTTCCTCGCAGTACCGCCGCCAGGGGCTCGCGCATATCATCAAAGCGAAATTGCTTCCAGCCGCGCTCACCCTCAAGCCGTCCCGCGCCGCTGCCAAGTTCCGCCATCACACCTTCATTCCTCTCGCCAAGAATCGTGAAGGGGCATTCGAGCCGCGCCGCCCAACACCGTCGCTTCCAAACCTCAATCTCTTCAGTAAGCCTCTTATATCTGCCTAACTTATCCTTGCAATTTTCCAATTTCAACCAGGATCGAATCTAGGTCAACCCGTGAACCACTCTTCTGATTACATCAAATTAGATCGATTCGACATCCACCAACTCTTTTAACCGCCTGCTATATAGTCGCAACTCATCCCCTACCAATATTAACCATCAAAACTCCTGTAAAATCGCTCGCAAACTTTCCCATCTAGATCCGTTCCTCCTCGATTTTCCGCTTTCGGCATTAACACCCGGAAAATCCTCTTTTTCCAGCTACTTTACTTGCAATAGATACATGGGCAACCACCCATCGACCCCAAATGCCTTTCCATACGTAAGTAACCTATAATTTCCACAGTTGCATTCAACACCCGGATACTTTATAATTCCCGCTCCATAGCATGATACCCGGATAATTCCCAGCTTCATACTTTCTTGACACCTTACACTCGGATACTTCAACACTCCCGAGTCTTATTTCATACGCCTATTTTCTTTTATTTTGCAGGTTGATCCCATGGCTCCCAAACGACAAGGAAAACAACCGACTCAAGCGAGAAATGCCCAAACCATATCCGCCAACTGGGGACGTTCCACAACTACGAAAGCCAAGTTGGAGGAGCTAGCCGAATTAGGAACTCTCCCTTCTCAGAAGGACATTCACTGGAGGGCGCCGGGCAACGAGACCCGGCCCACCCCCACAGACAGCGAGGTAATCTGTTTCGTAGAGCACGTGACCCGGGGATTCCGTCCTCCGGGTCACCCTTTCTTTAGGGAGGTCTTAGATCACTATGGACTCCGAATGTTCGACATAGGGCCTAACTCTATGTTGAACATCACCCACTTCATCGTTCTCTGAGTCGTACTTGTGCATGCCGCCGAGTTTAACTCTCTTCGTTGAGTTATTCCAATGCAAGCCATGCCGCGAAAGCGGCGACGGGGCGCTCCTAACCTGTGGCGGGGTATCCATCCAGCGCCGCAGGAATTCTCTGATGCCAGCCCTCAACCTACACTACCACGTCAAACACTGGCAACTGTCCTTCTTTTATTGCCGCGACACCTCCCTGATAGTGAAAAGAAGCTGCCGGGTTACTCAGAGACTCCCCTCGAGCCCTCCGAGTCTTTCAGTGCCTTTGCATCAGATTCGGACAGGGAGACAATCCTTCCCTTGCTAACCAAGATAGCCATTCTCTCAGCCCAAGGCCTCCTCGGGCTCAATTTAATAAAAACATGGGTTGATTTCCGGATCCAACCCAACTCCGTTCGCACCAAACTGATGTGCGAGTACTCGGGGCACACCACAGATACGCTCCGATACTCCTCCAAAAGCTTTGCAGCCGGCGATACTAACAAGACCATCAAGGGGTTTTTAACGGAGAAGCTGGAGGTGATAAAGGGCATCACCGGGTTACCCCCATTTACTCGGGACAACCCGGCTCCAGCGGTAATACCTGATATCCATAACTTACTTCCGTATCTTGACTCGATACAGCTTCTAACCCTTAGTCTCATTCCTTTGTCTTAGGCTGATGACCCTTTCTGGAGAGTTGAACCCTTCCCCCCTTCCAGAGACCCGGAAGACGAGGACGAGCCGGCTGATGGTAGTGAAGGTATTTGCACAGGATCTGTATATTTTTACTTGTATTACTTCCCTTTCATTTATCTTTACTCCAACTAACACACACCCGATTCGCAGGACTGGAGGACGAAGGTGAGGTCAACGAGGATGACCCGGAGGCAACTGAATTAGACCAAGAAGCAACAGTCGGAGTCAAAAGGAAAACCAGAGGAGCCGTGTCCAAGGTTCCTTTTTCCTCGTTATCCTCTGAACCTTACTCCTTTGACGCCATGCGATGACTTAACCATCAATTATCAAATTCGTCGTGCTTGAAGGACTCCTCCCCAGCCAAACGCAGAGTAACTCGGAGCTCCCCGGGTGAAGATCCCCTTAACCCGGGCATCTCTATTTCCTCGGTTCCTCGTGGAGGCGCTCCTCCGCCTCGTCCTTCCGACTCTCCTCAACGCCACCCTTCTCCTAACCATCCACGTGCCGGGCAATTCCGGGTCCCGTTGGTAGTTCCCGTGGCGACCTCATCTGCTTCCAGCGGCGAGCTCCCGCCTGATTATACCGTGAACGCCGGGTAAGTTTACGCTACATAATTTCCTTTTATGCTTAACAAGTTTCCACTCAAGCCACCATCATCACTAATAACCGCTTTTTCTCATCTTTCTTTTAGCGCTCAAGCCGTCGTCAGTGACCCGGAAAATATAGAAGCAGATAACCATCAGGCGGAGAAACCAACTGACCATGCGGACGCCGCGACTGGCGATGATACAGCGAATAACCAGGAACAAGGCCCTCTGAACAACCCACTTCCCCGAGCTGCCGGATCTCCTTCCTCATCGGAACCAGTAGACGAGGAGATCGAAGTTCTAGATACAAGGATGAGTTCTCCCAACCCGGCCACCCAAACTGCCGGGTCTCAACTCCAAGGGCGGGGAGCCCCCCCACCAAACGACCAAGCTGCCGGCTCTTCCGGTGCTCGATCGGAGGAACTGACCTTTACTCAGATGCTAGAAACCCTTCGCACTTTAAGGTCTAATGAAGAGAACATCTTGGGAGCTTTGATAGCCAAACACGAGGTAAATCCGACTAATATTGCTTATACCTTTATCCAGTCCCCAAGTTCCGAGTGAATCTTATATTTACTAATTGGAGGCACCAATAATGCCTCCAGGTTAATCCACATCATCTCAATTAATTGAGTATGTTAGATATTACATTTGCGGCTAGGATGAAGTGTGCGAAAAGGTCACCTATGGGGTTACAAATAATCTGGCACCTTAGTCTGTTACCGAGTTGTACTTGCTGTGCGATGATGAAAAAAAAAGTAACCAAACTGTTATGATCTGGACTCTGGAAATTAAATATTTATGAGATTTATCGTTAGGGCCAGCCGTGTGAGACACAAGATCTAGACATGCAAAAGCAAAACAAACCAGGAGAATCCTGAGTTTAGATACTATTCATTTGACCGTATGATAAAAATAATCACAGCTAGCGAACCGATGCGTGCGTGTGTCTTTTTATCTGATGTTCCCTGATTCCATCACACAGAAAATACAAAGAAGGAAAACTTTTGGCGAGACGATGGGATCTGGCAAGCATCAGCCATCGCGTTTCACCCTTGGTACTGTACCTAATAGCAGCCTCCCAAGTCATGAACCATCACGTGAATTCTCACCTACAAGGAATACAAGGAAGATCAATTTGTGACGCAGGAACCTCTCTCGCGTTTCATCGCTATTTGCCGATTCCCAGCCAGCTTGGCCGTGATAGCAATCCCACAGGCCCTGT
Organism: Alopecurus myosuroides; assembly: GCA_028641055.1. Classification (NCBI taxonomy): domain Eukaryota; kingdom Viridiplantae; phylum Streptophyta; class Magnoliopsida; order Poales; family Poaceae; genus Alopecurus; species Alopecurus myosuroides. The sequence continues at coordinate 60,573 of JAPCYS010003811.1, forward strand.
TGATGATGTTGCTTTGATCGACTTTGCACCACAGATCCGTGCGTTTTTTTTTGGGGGAATACATGAACGGATCACAGGATGGCTTGGCCGCGGCAGCAATCTCATAGGCCGTGTTGAAGATGTTGCTCTGATCGACAGCAATCTCACAACAATCTCATAGGCCACATTGGCTTGGGAATACATGAACAAGAACGGCACCTCAGAATATCAGATCGATCTGTTCTAAGTTATTTTATCCATAGTTTGCCTCTTGCTAACTTCTTTTGATTTGTAGCTAGCTGTTTAATAATTACCATTGAGGTGCCGTTTTCAGTGCAGAGCGGATCAAAACTGTATTGTGTCTGTGTGTTTGGGATTAATAATTGACCAGCTTGCGCTACAACTTGCCGTATTATGTCAGCAGCAGTAAATTAATTCGGCGGATCCACACAGTTTGACCCTGACGAACACCACTCAGCAGCAGTATGCCAGGCTCCGTGGTCTGATGCAGCTGCAAGTGTAGATGGGATCAATGGAAGACTAATGACTGATGGGATATATAGGTTTGGTTTAAGTTGTACATTTATCCTCGCTCTATAGGTTTTACGTTATTAACATGTCTCTAACTCTGATCATGCATTACAGGCAATACGGAACCTAAAAAGTAGCGTGACAATGAAGGTGACATTCCTAGAAGACGGGGTAGGGAAGCAGGCCGGTTCATATGGTTTTTTTTAAGTTCTGTCCAGCTGATATTTTTTATTTGACTCATTACAATAAATATTATGGTCAATGTAGGGAGAAAAGTTTGTGGTTTGGTTGATTCAATTAATGAGCGCTAGGGAAGATATATAATTCAGTTATAAGTTTATGGTCGTGGTATTTCTACAACGTCTATCTTTACGGAAGACTCCGCGGTGTGATGGAATATGTGTTTGTAAGATATGTATATGTCCACTTTCTGCATATCATGCTATTAATCTGTGTATGTCTTGCATCACAATTTACAAAAAAAACGAAACCAAGAAATTATTGGACCATGAAAGTGATCTTTCTAGAAGAATAGGTAGGCCAGCATGTTCGTACGGCTTTCATGTAAGAATGAGAAAATGATTATTCAGTTTTTCTTCTCAAGATCATTTCAAGCATCTGATTTTATTTTTATTCGTTATGCAAAAAATGCAGTTAATTTCTGGGATCAAATTGGTGGTTTGATTGATTGGGTTAATAGAGAAAGCTAGGTAACTGATAAAGCTTAAATTTAGGAATTTCTTATGCTGATATTCTTACAATTTGTCTCTTTTTAGAAAAAAAATTGTGGAGTTTTACACCTTGACAATTGGTTTAGTACCAAATATCATTTGTTCATTGTGTTTTCTTTTACGTACTTTTCTTAGAAGTCAATCTAAAATTTGATCCATGATTGTAGCTACTCAGAGTTATATAGATGATGAGGTAGAATTTCTTAACCGTAATACTCTTACTACTGCAAAAGTAGTAACATGTTTGAAAATTCAGCAAGGCATACCTATCTTCCCAAGATATGATTGTTCATATGGATACAAGGCACGCCAAATTCATTATACGTATAGTAATACATATTTCCATACTTATGAAAACAAAAATGTAAGTAAATTCATCGAATGGAATAAATTTACTGATTTGGAAAGATTTACAACGGATAATCAGTATAATATTTTTTCCAAAAAATTGTTATCTAGAATTTTAGGGCACACATATCACATGCATACCACAAAAATGTAAATAAAATAGGTGTAAATAAATATTTTTGAAGTTTTACGCGCTACAAACATATATACAACAAAAATTCTAGAGCAAAAGTCTACCCCAAGTAGAATAAATAAACTATCTCTTTTATTATACTACCTTACAATTTACCCCTCAAATGATTCCAAATGTAAGAGAAAAATGCTCCATGTACAGAAATATCCATCAAACATTCAATAAACTAGCCCGTGCGGATGCACGGGTTGTCGACTAGTTGATTCATAATTTACTTGGGACTTTATTATACAAGCGACTGATAACTTATTCCTCTACCCAACTTTTCCTTTGTTTGCATGCATGCAGGCTTTCGTAACTCAATCCGAGGAAAAACTGGCGGGCGCCACCAAGCTCATCGAAAAGGAGGTAGCTGCTGCGATAAGGGCGGAGGCTGCCAAGAAGCAAGCTGAAGCCGGCTCTGCTCCTGCTACCTCAACACCAGTCGCTCCGCCCTCTGCAGGGGCTGGTACTGCTGACCCGGGTGCTGATGCTACCACCAATGATGGCAAGGGTAAGGCCAAGATGAACGCCGAGTGATATATGGTTTCTAATGCCTCTTCTTAAGCGCTAGTCGGTCAACATACTTTGTGAAACAGTTATATTTTGGGTGGTGCACCTGTGCACCTTTGATATTTTCTGACCAGGATTTTTGTAATGCACGCTAAGGCCTTGATATACTCGATGCCTGTTCCGGCCTTTTTAAGTTTATCCATTATCAAGCTCATCTGTTCTCGATATCTGGTTTTATTTATTGTTCCTTTTGTGAAAACTCAATTTCCGGGTTTCATGGGTATTGACAAGCGGATTTTGCTTCGAAGTCCCCAAGTCCCCAAGACTCGGATATTTGGGTTTTTGCAATTATACAAGTAAGCCACTTTTCTCTTTTCAAGATTTCAAGCCACCGAGCCCGGATCGCCGAGTCTAGGACACTTGATCTTGAAAAGGGAACAAACTGCCTACTGCTAATTTCACAAAGATCCCTGAGTTGTTTCACATAGGTTTTGAAGTTATGCTTAATAGTCGTTGAGTTTCCAGCTATTCAGCCTTGTACTCTGCATAACTTGTGGTTTAGATGACCCTTTTGACTATCTTGTACTGTAAGCCGGCTTTCGCGTGGATACCATGTTGTTACATCCATACGAAGACGTAGCCAGCCAATCCCCGTCGGGTTTCATGACTAACTGCCATCGTAAGCGAACAAATCATGCCACTTTAATGCGAGTCACATCGAGCTTAAGTAAGAATAGCCAAGAAATTTGGACTTCTTTGTCCGGTTATAAGATTGTAGCCGTACTCGTTTGCAAGTAATCGGCCCTTATAACTCATAGGCATCATGGCCGGGTCTTTGAGTTTGTAACTGTGCTATTCAAGCGACCAGCCCCCAAGACCTAGATATACGCATCATACCGAGAGTACATAACCTGATAACAACCATCTCTTTTCTTGATAACCATCTCTTTACTTGATATGAAAAATCTAGGTCAGTAAGCCGCCTCATTAAAAACCCGTCCAGTCCCCAAAGGTACCCTGGATAGGAAAAGAGTACGTCTGAAAACCTGCTGCCTATTACATCGTGCAATTCCACTTGCCAATAGTCTTTACTAAGTATAATATGGACGTAGCTGAGCCACGTTCCATGGTCTATCTCTTTCTTGCATAGATGAGTGTGTGCGGTCGTTGACTGTAGCCGACTCTTCCCTTGCATCTATCAAGTAATATGATCCGTTATGCAGATTCCGCTTATGATAAATGGTCCTTCCCCATGATGGTGATAATTTGTGTTTTCCTTCGCTTGACTGTACCAGGCGCAGAACCAAATCTCCTTCCTGGAATACCCGGGTTTTTCACGCGCCGGCTATGATACCTCCGTAGATCTTGCTGATATATGGCTGATCTTTCCAGTGCTTGTTCTCTTTGCTCTTCTAACATATCTACGGCGTCCTGCCGGGTTTTTTCGTTCTCTATTTCGACGTAAGCTGATACTCGCGGTGAATCGTGAATAATGTCACTCGGTAACACTGCTTCCGCACCGTAGACCATGAAGAAGGGTGTCATCTGAGTTGATCTGTTAGGTGTAGTGTCGATACCCCAAACCACAGAAGGAAGTTCTTCGACCCATGCACCAGCAGCCCTGACACAGGGAACTCGCAATCGTGGTTTTAATCCGCGAAGCAATTCTTGATTTGCCCTCTCCACTTGTCCATTGGCCTGCGGATGAGCCACCGATGCGACATCGAGCCGGATTCCATTGTTGCGACAGAACTTCTCCATCTCACCAAGGGACATGTTGGTTCCATTGTCGGTAATTATGCTGTGGGGATACCCGAACCGGTAGATAATCCTTTTCAGGAACTTGACTGTTGTAGCTGCTTCGCAATTAGTAACTGGCATAACCTCAACCCACTTGGTAAACTTATCAATAGCCACCAAAAGATGTGTCTTCTTGCACGGTGACATATGAAAGGGGCCAACCATGTCCATACCCCAGACAGCAAACGGCCAAGTTAACGGGATAGTTCGCAACTCCATAGCCGGCACATGGGTTTGGCGAGCGTACCTTTGACATCCGTCACACCTTGCTACCAATCGTTCCGCATCCGCTAGGGCCGTGAGCCAGAAAAACCCGTGTCGATAAGCTTTAGCCACAAGAGACCTTGTGGACGCATGATGTCCACAGTCGCCTTCATGGATTTCCTTGAGAACCTGTCTGCCTTCTTCCGGCGCTACGCAGCGCAAAAAGACTCCTGCTGCGCTTCTCTTGTACAATTCCCCATTGATGATAGAATATCCCTTTGCTCGCCTCAAAATTTGCCTTGCTAATACCTCCTGTTGTGGTAACTCGCCTCGTGACAGGTAGGCCAAAAATGGTTCTGTCCACTCGGGAATAGTACGTACAGTAGCCACGAGTCCTGAATCCGGGTCTTGATTTGCCAATTCCTCCTCTGACTCAATTTTAACTGATGGTCGCCATAATTCGTCCAGGAAAACGTTAGGTAGAACCGGCTCTCTGCGCGAGCCGAGTCTGGCGAGGGCGTCGGCTGCCTCATTCTTTCTTCTGTCTATATGCTCCACCTCATACCCGGAAAAACATCCTGCAACCCTATCAACTTCCCTGCGGTATGCTGCCATAGTTGCGTCCTTTCTATCCCACGTTCCTGACACCTGCTGTACCACAAGGTCCGAATCTCCGAAGCATCGTATCCTCTTGATGTTCATCTCTTTGGCTACCTTTAAGCCATGCAATAGGGCCTCATACTCGGCCACGTTGTTAGAACAGTCGAAGTGGATTTGTAGTACGTAACTCAATTTGTCTCCTTTGGGTGATGTTAGCACCACCCCAGCTCCTGATCCCTCGTACTGTTTTGATCCATCGAAGTGCATGATCCATGACTCGGAATTTGGAACCGTTGTAGTCATGCCTGTATGTGTCCAGTCGTTAACGAAATCAATTAAAGCTTGAGATTTGATTGCTGACCTGGGTTCGTAGTTGATGTGATAATCCCCCATCTCTATCGCCCATTTGGCTATTCTTCCCGTCGCGTCCGAGTTTCTGATGATATCCGACATTGGTATTGAACTAACCACTGTTATGGGATGTTCTTGGAAATACGGCTTCAGCTTCCGGCTGGCCATAAAGACCCCGAACACCAACTTTTGCCAATGTGGATAGCGCTGCTTTGCTTCTGATAATACCTCGCTGACGTAATAAACCGGCCTCTGAACCGGGTATCCTTTCCCATCCTCTTGGCGTTCCACAACAACTACTGCGCTGACGGCTCGGGGGCCAGCTGCCACGTATAGTAACATAGGCTCTTTAGGACCCGGCGCCGCTAGTACTGGCGCTTCAGATAACTGCTTCTTTAGTGCCTCAAATGCCTCGTCCGCCTCCTGATCCCACACGAACTTATCTGATTTCCGCAAGAGCCGGTACAAGGGTATTGCTTTTTCTCCGAGTCTGGATATGAATCGGCTCAAGGCTGCTACGCAGCCCGTGAGCTTTTGCACATGCTTCAAATTTTCCGGTTTTTTCAGACTCTGGATGGCCTTGATTTTATCCGGGTTTGCCTCGATTCCTCTCTCGGAAACTATGAAGCCGAGTAATTTCCCGGCTGGAACTCCAAACACGCACTTTGTCGGATTAAGCTTCATCTGGTACCTCCTCAAGTTTTTGAACGTCTCCTTTAGATCATCGATAAATGTCTCCGCCTTCCTGGTCTTGATGACCACATCATCCACATAGGCATGGACGTTACGTCCGATTTGGTCCTCGAAGCACTTTTGAATACACCGTTGGTAAGTTGCGCCAGCGTTCTTCAACCCAAACGTCATAGTTTTATAACAAAAGGCCCCAAAAGGGGTTATGAATGATGTTTTCTCCCAATCTTCCCTTTTGAGCTTAATCTGATGATACCCGGAATATGCATCCAGGAAGCATAACAGATCGCTTCCAGCTACTGCGTCTATAATTTGATCTATCCTTGGTAGCGCGAACGGATCCTTTGGGCAATGTTTGTTGAGACTCGTAAAATCAATGCACATCCTCCACTCATTGGTCTTTTTCATCACTAGAACCGGGTTAGCCAACCAATCCGGGTGAAATACTTCCATGATAAAGCCGGCTGCCAATAGCCGAGCGATCTCTTCGCCTATAGCCTTCCTTCTTTCCTCATTCATTTTCCTCAAACCTTGCTTCACGGGCCTGGACTTGGGATCCACATGCAAACTGTGTTCAGCCAGTTCTGTAGGGATACCCGGCATGTCGCTAGGTGTCCAGGCAAACACATCTGCATTCGAACGAATAAACTCCACGAGCGCTTCCTCCTGCTCTTTTCCAAGTTAGACCCTATGGTAAACTGTTTAGTGGAATCCCCTTCGGCAAAATCTATCTTCTTGGTGTCTTGCGCTGCCTTGAATTTTGCTCTCTCATCCTCGGTATTCGGCTTTTTCAAGGCCGTTCTATCGTCCGGATTTACTTGAGACCGGTAATATTCGAGTTCTTCCTTTCTGCATGCTTGCTCGGCCATAACCGAATCTCCTTCGTCGCACTCAGCCGCTATATCCCGGTTCCCATGTATAGTGATGGTCCGTTTAGGACCCGGGAGTTTCAGCTGCAAATCCACGTAGCACGGCCTAGCCATGAATTGGGCGTAAGCCGGCCTCCCAAACAGCGCGTGGTAAGGACTGCGCAATTTGACCACCTCGAACGTGAGCCACTCAACTCGATAATTATCCGTTGATTCCCCAAAAGCAACTTCCAAGGTGATCCTTCCCTCGGGGCTCGCCGAGTGACCTGGCACGATCCCATGAAAGATTGTCGAACTTTTTTGCAACTGAGACTCTTTGAGATTCATCCGTAAGAAGGTTTCCCAATAAAGGATGTTGATGCTGCTTCCACCGTCCATCAGGACCCTCTTTAATTCGTAACCATTAACCTGTGGAGCAACCACCAATGCCAAGACCCCTGGACGCTCTACTTTCTCCGGATGGTCTTTTCTACTCCACGTTACCTCTTGTTCCGCCCACCTGAGATATTCCGGCGCGGCCAACGAAACCGAGTTTGCCGCTTGCTTTAATGTCTCCTTGTTCCTGCTGGAAGTTCCTGTAGTATGCACATGATATTGTCCTCTTAAATTAGTCGTTCGTACCGTGCCGATGAAGATGTTGATCCGGCTGATCGTTACGACGGATCCGGTTTCGAGGTGATCCGACTTCGGCCCCCAGCCGGAATCGTCCACCATCTTTTCTCCTTCGTGGTCGATGCAGATTTCGCCGATGACAAGATTCTCCATGCCCTTCCGAGCTTCTCCCGTGATGTAAACACCTTTGGACGCAGGCCCCACGGTGGGCGCCAACTGTCGTGGGATAATCACGGCAGATGTTACCGGGGGTAACTGATCTTGGGGCAAGACGACACAGGTATTTGGGAGAGGGTTTAGCTCAGAGGAAAACATGGTGCAATTCGATCTGGTAGCCGGCAATCAAAGTCGCCGAGTCTCCGATCTTGATATAATAACTCAACTCTGGGATTACACTTGATGCTCGATATCACACGATGTTGCTAGGGTTCTTAGATCTCTATCTAAAACTAGACCTGGGGGTCGGTTTATAAAGCACCCGTACCCCCGGCTTATTCCCCAAGGCGCATCCTGATTCCTACCCGGATACGGCACACAAACCCTAACTTTCCTTTACAACAACCCACCACCCGGGTCACCGGGCCTACAAACTTGGGCCTTCACAGGTTTCCTTATCCTTAGCCGGATCCTGCGCAGTGTCCTTTGGGTCGGGTTACTCCTTGGAGTTTGGCATACCGGGTTATCGTCCCCCCATCAATTTCTGTTGGCGATACCTCCTTGGCCAGCTCCTTCAGCTCTTCCTTTGCTATGACTCTCTGAGCGCAAAGGGCGTTTTCTTTTTCCAGCTCGTTTGCCAGCTTGAAGTCTCCAGTTATGGTGATTACTCCTCCTTTGGGCCCTGGCATCTTCAGCTTGTTATAGATATAACATGATCTTGCCGTAAATTTGGCGAAAGCTGGATGTCCGAGTATTGCGTGATACACGCTTTCGAACGGCACCACCTCGAAGGATACTTTTTCCTGACGGAAGTGATCTTTATCTCCGAAAGTGACATCTAGGGAAATTTCTCCTAGGGATCGTGCTTGTCTTCCAGGAACGATGCCATGGAAGCGTATGTTGCTGTAATTGAGCTGGGACTCGGAGATTTTCAGATGCTTCAGCGTATCCAGATACATTATGTTAATGCTGGATCCTCCATCCATCACCACTCTTTTTAGCCTAGTGTTCAGGACAATAGGACTTACAACAAGAGCTTGTGTGCCGGGTTCAGGGATGTTCCCGGGATGATCAGACTGATCCCAGATAATTGGTGTGTTCGAATACTTCAAGAATTTCGGGGTTGCCGGAACAACCGCGTTTATTTCTTAAAGCGTTCTTTTGGCCACCTTTGCTGACGGAGTTGCTAAGAACGTTAACAGTGCCTCTCCATCAACTCTCGGAAATTTGGGTTCTCCTTTTCGCTGTTGTTCCTGGATTTTTTCATCAGTGTCCGATTCACTATCTTCTTTCTCAGCTTCTGGCTTTTGTTTGGAGAATTTTCTTTTGGAACTCTTCCCCTTATTTCCGGATCCTGCACTGCCTTTCATGTGCTTATTCAGCCGGCATTGCGCGTTCGTATGGGTGGGTTTCCCAAATTGCGAATGGTGGACGCAGGGTTCCGACTTAATCTTCTCCCACTCTTCTTTAGTGTAGTTGATTGGTTCTGAACTGCGTCCTTTCCATCTATTCCCTTTTTCATTTCCAAAGGCTATGTTAACTTCTTTGGGTTTAGGTGTTGCATCTGAAGTTCCTTTTTTCTCAGGGCGAGGATTTTTCTTGGCCAGTATCAGTGCGTCGATATTGCCTCCTCTTGCTCTGATGACGTCTTCGGCTGCAGCGTGTTCATTGGCGGTTGTAAGCATAGATCCGAGATCTTTGTGCTGTTTGGATCAACCATGAACGGTACAAGTCCGGGTTTTAGGCCATTGACGAAAGCATGCATTGCTTGTACGTCAGTTACTCCAGAACAACTATTTTTCATTGCAGTCCATCTGGAGATGAAATCCACGTATGGTTCATCTTCAAACTGGGTGCAACGGTTCAACTGGTTGATGCTGTTCGGGCGTTTGTAAGTTCCCCGGAAATTCTGAGTGAATACTCGAGCCATATCATCCCAGCTGTCGACAGTTCTTGATGGCAATCCATTGATCCAATCTCTGGCTCCATCCAGTAACATTAGGGGAAGAAACTTTACAGCCTCCAGGTCTGTCCCATTGTTAATCTAGACGACTGTATAATAGTCTGAGAGCCAGGTATCTGGGTTTGTACTGCCGGTGTATTTCTGGTACGTTGGACCGACCTTGGCAAAGCCAGAATGAAGGGTTATCCTTCGGATCCTGTCAGTGAAACACTTAGGTCCGAAGTATAGATCATCCTTTTCTGCCCTATCTGTGTGTGCGGAGTACCTTCCGGTTGAATGGATAGAAGGGGATCTACTCCTTTCTTTTCCATTGTTGCACGGACGCGCTTTTCTGGGATTGTTTCTATTTCTTTCGAGATCACGCCCTTTTGGATGAGGCGGAGTTCTACTCCTGTGCCTTTCTTTATCCTTAGGAGGTGTCCGAGATCTCTCACGCCTGTGAGGTACATCATGTCTTCCAGCTTTTTCAGCTGGGTGTCTCGGAGGTGGCATTGCTTTGCCGTCATTCCGGTATTTTTCTTCCCGATCGTGGGGTTTGAGTCCACCTTTCGGGATATGGGATCCGGTTCTAGACGCTTCATCCCTATTGTCGGGATTTTTCTTGTCTTTTCTCGGGTCCGCTTTCTTATCCTTTGAATTGTCTGAATCTCCAGGTTCTTCCGTTCCAGGTGCTCCAGCGGTGCAAGTAGCTGTTTTGCATAGGGCGGAGTTGTCATGCAACCTCCCTAATCGCTCTTGGCCCCGCTGCTGTTGTTGCAATGCTTTTCCTAAGAAAGCATACACCCCTTGAAGTTTTTCACCGTTGAAGTACATGTCATTGTTGAGGATGGCGAATGCTGCTTCCGTGTTTTCTGCTGCGGTTTTGTATATTGGTTCACCTCTGGCATCCTTGTCGTTTACCTGCTTTTGCCAAGATGGGTTATGAAACCTTTCTTTTGGCGGCAGTACTTCCGGTCTCACGATTCCGGGTAACCTTGTAGGTTTTAAGGCAGATCTATTCTTTTTCCCGTACTCCTCGATTTCTTCCTTCATGAGCTTGATGTCATCCTGGGTTTTTTGGAGGTGTTCACGAGATCTGAGTAGATGTTGTTGTTGCCGTTGGAAGGCTCGTCTCCTGGCTTCCAGCATCTCAGGGGATTCGTTTGGTCCCACTGGTGTTTGTAACAGTTCATGTTCTTTCTGTTCCGTCATTGGCGGAACAAGGATTTCCTTAGTTTTCTTCTCCGCGGGCTTTGTTCTGCTTGCGTCTCCTACTTCCGGGCTTTCATCAGCTGGATCAGCTGATTTTTTCTTCCGGATTTTGTATTGGAGCTTCTTAGCGGCCCGGTGCTTTTTCTTGGAAGAGGGAGGCTTTTTGACAGGTTCATCCTCTGTCAATTCCTTGACATTGGGAAATACCGAAGAAGTTTCTCCGTCTTCTCTCTCTTCCTCTGGCGGAGGGGTTTTAGGGCTTTCCTGACTGCCGGCATCCGTGGTTTGAGCTGGTTTTGCCATTAGCACTTCGTGGAATCCCTCTTGAAGAGATTTTACCTTTCTTTCGAAGGTATCCTCATCTTCATCTTCGGAATCGAAATCATCCGATCCGGTTTCTGACTCTAATCTCGCCTCAATGGCGGCTAGCACTGAGTCAGCTTCCGAGTTCATCGCCATGTTGACGGATGTCGGATCTTCCATCTCTGTGGTGGGTGTGCTGTTGTCTGCCTCTTGCACGGGATTTCCGCCATCCGTGTTTTCGGCGACTTCGGATTGCACCATACCGATAAAGTGTGCATCACTTTTGTGTCGGCGATCTGAGCAGAATCCGGTATCATAGTCATCTTCGACTGGGTATAGGGCGGGTGGGAAAAATTTTCTTCCACCGCAAAACCCCATGGCCTCTGCAGTTAGTCTGATAAAGATATTAGCATATCCGATCGGTAACACGCAGGCACTTACCAGATGATTTTCGCCGGTATGTAGGATCCGTTGTCGAGGAAGCGTCTGACGTCATCGTCGAACTCCAGGCTTCCGAAAGTTATTGATCTGCCGATTCCGCCGAGTATCCCAGATCGGAACTTCACGCCTGACGTCGTTCGCCCCACGGTGGGCGCCAACTATCGAGACATCGTAGTAGTTTTCATAGACGGGCGTGCCATGAGACTACGCGTAGAGACGTGGGGAAACGGGATCGCGTTGTAGAAAAAGACACAGGATTTACCCAGGTTCGGTACGTCGTGATAATACGACGTTCCTACTCCTGCAATCTCACTAATCAGGACTAAAGCCTGTGTATACGATTACAATGTGAGGTTCGATCTAGCTATTCGCTGAGGATCAACTTCCCGGCGAGTTAGCCTATATCTTCTTGTCTATCTATCATATCTCCCGTCCGGCTTTATATAATAGCCAGGTTAGGGTATACAGAGTAGGAAACCTAGAAGACTACGGTAACTATTAACTTGGAAAGTAAGGAATCCGCCTTCTTCTCCAAGCCAGATCACGTGGGCCGTGATCCGGGTCCTTCTAGAATCCGGCTTCTTTGCGTCAGCTTACTGGGCCGCCCAATGGACCATAGCCCACTACCACTTGGGCCACCCTGGTAATCTGGCACTTATGACTACCATCTGATATACCCCTATTCAGTATATATCCGAAAAAAAACAAAACAGAAACAAAAAGAAAAAGAAAAGGGAAAGCCCCCAGCTAGCCCAGCCCATCTCCCCCTCTCTCCCCTCTCACACCGCGCGACAGCCCACTGGGCCGAGTCCTTACCGCTCGCGCGCGCGCGCAGGAAGCAGCCCAGCTGCGCCCCTTCTCCCTCTCTGGCAAGTGGGGCCGAGATGACGCAAACGCTGATGTCAGCGCATCCCTAACCTTCGTTGCAACCGCGCTGGGCACCCGCTCTCCCCACGATCTCCACGCCCCCACGGTCGCCCGCACCCCTCCTAAACACCCTCCGAACGGGATCCTACTCCCCCCTCTCCATTTCCCCTCTCTTCTCTTCTAAAATCGCACTACGGACATGCCTTTATTTCTCGCCGGAGAAACACACGGCCGCCGCCGCCTCCTTTGGTACCCATTCGCCAGGGTGAGCTCCACCGCCCCAATGTGAACCTTGTACACTCGCTGTGACCCCGTGCGTTGTCTTAACCCTCTAGCTTTTATTTCCGTGCCATGAATCGCCGGCGCCGTGGTCTTCTGTGCCTCGCCGGAGACCCCGCAACTCTGTCCGTGTTGCGCAGCTGTTCCCGGAAGCGAGGAAGCCAACCATGTCCACCATCGTCTCCGACATCGCGAGCCGCAACCCATCGTGTCCTCCGCAGAGTCCAAGAACACCTTAAACGCCGCCACCGTGTTTTCCCGAGCAGCGCCGGCCACCGCGTCGCCATTCGCGGTGGGATCCCCTCCGGTGAGTCGCCCCCTCTCTCCTCTACCATCCGATTTCATCTTCGTGGTCGAGATTAGATCCGGAAACGAAAGGGTAAGTTGCCGTTAGATCTGGATCTAACGATCCAGATCCAATGACTTAACCCAGTCAGCACGCCCACGTCAGCAGCCACGTAGACGCACAATCAGCGCCCCTAACCAATCACAGGAAGCCACGTGGCCTGACCATTATACTGTATTTCCCGAATAGAATTAAATTGTCAATTTTGCAGAATAGCCCCTGAAAATTGGAATCATCATATCTTTTGATCCACTTAGTCAAATTTAGCAAACTTGAAATTTTTGAAATCCCCAAAAGATGTAGAAAATTTTGGCACAGTCCAAATTCAAATTTGACAAACTTAAATTGGATCAAATTTAAATATGCTTATTTGAAGAATATTGTCATATTTGAAATTCTACAAATCCAAAAATTGCAAACAAATCATTGTTGGAATACTTAGGTGTGTACTTTCATATTCTCTGTCCCAAAATAATTATTGAACCAATTAAAATGGAGTGTAGAATTTAAATAACCATTTGAGTATTTTGCACCTAGTTTTAATTCTGTAAATAATTTTAATTAGTTTTCTTCTGGGAAATTGTTCCACTTAGTAACCTTAGACCAGGGAAACCAGTACCAAAATCAATTGTGACCAGAGAACCCATTCCATGTAATAATTTCCATATAAACCATCCATAGTAATAAGCCATTATAAATTAAGTGTTGTTTGAAGGAAAACCCCCTTTAGGAAAATTGTGGTATGATCATTTTGATCAAAACCAACACTCATTTCATTTGGAACATATGGGAAGTAACTTTTGGACCAGAAACCAATAGCCCAATACCTTTTGTAAATTTACAAGCCATATTGTAAATTTCTTCAACCCTACTAGCCAAAGCCATGAAATGAATCATGTTGATCATGGATTTGTTTTCTAAAACCCTAAACCATATCACATCCACTTTTTCGAATATTAAGTAAAGTGATATTCCTTGAAAACCCTTAACCACCAATGGAAAACCCCATGACCAAACACTTCGTTCTTTTTGCATATTGAATTATGTGTCAAAACCTTATCCATGATAACACCAATCAAGTTGAATAAACGGTTATGCTTGTGTGTATATTTTGTTGTATTTGTTTGCTTGTTAGTGAATTGCTTGTTTATTGTTATTTATTTGTATTGTTTAGATTGTACGGAGAGCAATGTTCTGTTTTTCAAGAGAGTGTTTCTATGTCAACTTCCACAAGGCAAGTGATGCTCATGTCCCACTTTTATTGCATTAGAGTTTTCAGTAGTATGCATCATAGGTGATTTTATTTATATTCCAAAGTATATGCTATGCTTAGAAATACCTAGTAGAGTGTAGCCAACCTGAAACCTCTACTAGATACTAGTTTAGCTATGCCAGAATATTATCACAACTATTGATGATACATGTTGGGTTGTGATGTTTTGAAAATTGAAAATTAACAACCCAATGAAACACCTAGGTGGACTGAACCTTCCTTGGATTATGTTGAGTGGCTACTCAGGACCATTTTCATGGTGGTTTAACCATGGATGTGGGGGTTATCACCTGAGAGTACACTTGTGGACCGCCACCCAGGATTAAAGAGATTTGTAGGTCTTTACTGTGTAGTTAGCTTCCAGTGCAGCCTTGAGGTAATATGGGCTCTGCCAAGATTAAGTAAGTTGTGGGGGTTCATCCTGTTGTATGACAGTGGGTGGTAGAATTTTAGGAGCAACGAGTCATTACTGGTATGGTTGAATCCCTCTTCCCAAAGATCTTGTCTCATTTTTCTCTCGGGGGAAATGAGTCTCAAGGTGAAAGTGCACAACCTCTGCAGAGTTTAAAAACTAAGATCTTAGCCATGTCCCCGGTTATGGACCAGTTGAGCAGCTAGACAGAGTTGATACCGAAGGATCTCCTCATCTTTTCTGAATAAAGTAAAATATGGTAGAAACCCTTTATAGGGCACATGGTGGTTTAACCATGGTGCCACAACCAACCTTCATGGTGGTTTAGCCATGATGATTTGTTCACCTTTATGGTGGTTTAACCATGAAGGATTGTACAAATGATTTCTTCTATTTTAATGGAATTGTCAAATATAGGACAAAATTGGCTTTATGCAAATAGCCCAGACTCCACCAGCCAAATATCATGTAGCTAGTATTCCTCAAAACTGCCACCATACAAGTGTCACTTGCCAGTACATTGTATGTACTGACTTCCTCCCTCGTGGGGCTTCATATTCGAACGTGCAGATAAAATTTGAAGACGCGTGAGGATTTCGTTTAGGATCTCGAGTCTATCGCCAACATGTTCTGCCTGTGGCGCATGAAGATGGAGAAGGCTCATTGATGATTTGTTTCCGCTGTGTTTACTTTGAAACCTTGTTAATTGGGCTAGTCCATAATGACTATGCCAATTGTAAGTCTATTTTATTTCTTATCCACTGGATCAACGATGTAGAATGATGCTATTGCAATGAATATTTCATTTTGTCATGTGTATGCTATCAGAGATCCCGGGAATAGCAGGTTACACAGGTGTTCTATCTTTATTAAATGGTAGGGCGCTACAAAATGGTATCAGAGCATAGTGTTGCCTGTAGGATCGAGACCCTAAGTTTGGAAAAAGACCCTAGGATTGAAAATCTACTTTCTTCAAACCTATAGAAACAGAACATCACCTTTAAACCTTTCTCATATCCTTATCTATCACCTTCAAAATATTCTTCTCTTGTTACAGATGACCTACCTCTTGTTTTCTATCAAGACATGGTTGGTGAAAATCATGGAGTGAAAGGAATAGTTTTCACATGACCTTTGATTTCAACATGAAGATCGACACCTCAAGACATCAAGAGGCGAATTTGAAGAAACTCGAGAAGATATAGATGAGACCACCAATCTAGTTACTTAGTTAGAACAACGTTAACGTGTTAGTGTATTGATCATACAAATTGTGTGAGTTATGACAATACTAGGTTGTTTTTAAACCTTGATGATTGGAGTGGTGAATGTTTGCTATATGCTTGTTAGATGTTGTTTGTAAGATGATTTTCCTTGCTCTGTCGTGTTTGGGTAGGAACATTCTTTAGTCTCTTTCTAAATCTCTACTCATCCATGCTAAACCAAACCCAACACCATACCCTTTACCAACCATAGTGAGTTTATAAATTGGAGTGCAACAAATCACTTGACACCCAAGAGCACCTTTTGAGACAATCATCCATTTGAGGAATACCAAAGATCTCAGGATTATGTTCTTCTGTGTGAAGGAACAATCAGACCCATGATCAAGCCACCACCATCCTAAGCAGTTGCAAGTCCATCAACCAGTGATACTGGACATGTGGAGTATGATTCGCATAAGTTAAGTTTTCAGATAGCTTGCTACACCAGAAGAACATATGAAGAAGTGGCAACTATTCAACTGGAAGTGCAAGAGTTTACGCAACCCCAATAGTTGGAGAAACGATAGTTTAGCTCCGGTTTGTCTTACAGGTGGGAAACTTTCGGTCGGACAAGTGAGGATGACCGAGTGTTAGATCACGTAGTTCATCAATCTACATGTGGAAAATGATATGGGTGCAGGATGGACTGATCACCATTCATACTACTCATGTTATTCACTCTTACTATGTTGGGTTGAAGGAACTATGTTTGCCCTGAGCCTTAGTCGTGTGACGACGATGTTAAACCTAAACCATAGAAGGGTAATATGTAATAATATCCCTATGTTAGGCAAGTGTTGCCGAAAAGTACTAAACTTCGGAGAGGACAAAGCCAATCTTGGAGGAATCACAATTGAAGACATTGCCTACCATGAGAGTTTTGTTAGAAATAGCATGGTGTGTTTGCATTCAAGAGATACAACAACATGATGAAATATCGCCAAGGAGATGGGAACAAGTTGGTATGGATTTTATCACTGGATTACCACGAACCAAATCAGGGTATATTCTATTTAGAAAGTGGTTGATCGTCCGACAAAGATACCACACTTTGTACCAGTAAAGACCACTTACACCAGTGCTAAGTTGGCTGATATACACGTGAAGAAGATGGTCTGACTTCATGGTGTTACAAGGAGTATTATATCTTATAAGGATACCAGTTTACTTCACACCTTTTGGAAGAAACTACATGAGTCCTTAGAGACCATGCTGGAGTGCAGCACAATGTTTCATTCTCAAACAGATGGCCAGACCGAGATGAGTGAATATGATTCTAGAGAATATGATGAAAGCATGTACCTTAGACTATGGATCTAGTTGGGATGACAACTTACCATATGTAGAATTTTTCCTACAACAACAGCTAAGAATCTAGTATTGATATGGCCCCATTTGAAGCTCTGTATGAGAAGAAAAGGCAGCACACCTTTGCGGTGGAGTGGCCTAGAAGAAAGAAATTTCCTTTGTCCTGACATCATCCAAGAAGCTGAAGTGAAGGTTAGACTGCCCAAGGATTTTGATTTGACCCAAAGAGTGACCCCTTAGTATCAAAGGTAACTCAACATACTTATGTTGATCTAGAACTATAATGCAAGGGAAAGTTCTACTCAAGCCATCTTGAGTAAAACCACATTCCAAGCTATGTGAATAGACTCGTCCTATTGGAGGTGTAAATGGACACATAGAGCCCTACATGATGAAAACATGGATTCAAGACCACAAATACCTACCAGGAGTGGATACATGATATACAATGATAGTATGGATGGTGAAGGGAATAGACTCAACAACCCGAGGACAAGATAATTTAGACTACCCACAGAAGTTTCTTTCAAGGGTGGTAGCCCACCCAACTTGAGTAAACCCAGCTACCCAAACCTATCTTTCTTTCTAGCCTTCCCAAATCTCGGGACGAGATTTATTTTAAGGGTGGTAGTCTGTAACATCCCTGATTTTTTGGAGAAACTCAAAAATCACAAAAATTTGAAACTTTTGTTTTCATGTTAAACAAGTCACCAAAAACCAAATGATGTGCAAGAAACAAAATAAAACAATACACATATCAATGAAATTGGAATTTGGAACCTAAATAAACTTTCTTCCTTAAACCTTAAACTTATTCCAAATCTAGTTTTCATTATAAAGAGAAAATATTTCTTCTTATCAAACCTATTTACAAACATGTTTCAACCCATTTATAACTATGAAAATGTTTTGAACCAGAGAATTACTATCTCTAATAATTTCTCCATTCCTCCTAAATTATTTCATGTGAATAAAAATATTTTCATAATGTTGTTCAAATATTATATCAAGTGATAGCCAATAAAGTGTTTATATGAATTATTGTGTTTTGAAAAAAAGTAAAAGACCTTGAAAACCAATATTTACATTTGAGACCACATATCTTAATTTTATTAAACCCTATTTCAAATCATTTGCTATTTTTCATATAATAAAAATTTATTTTTATTTTACAAAAGTGCCCAAACATTTAAATAGTTGAACCTTGCAAATTATACTTTTGCAATTTCCTCTAAATGGGATTGACTCTTTTTTTTTAATTGGTGTTCTTTTCTTCAAATAAAAGAAAACAGAAAAGAAAAACAAAACAGAAACAAAAACAAAAACAAAAGGGAAAGCCCCCAGCCAGCCCAGCCCATCTCCCCCTCTCTCCCCTCTCACACCGCGCGACAGCCCACTGGGCCGAGTCCTTACCGCTCGCGCGCGCGCGCAGGAAGCAGCCCAGCTGCGCCCCTTCTCCCTCTCTGGCAAGTGGGGCCGAGATGACGCAAACGCTGACGTCAGTGCATCCCTAACCTCCGTTGCAACCGCGCCGGGCACCCGCTCTCCCCACAATCTCCACGCCCCCACGGTCGCCCGCACCCCTCCTAAACACCCTCCGAACGGGATCCTACTCCCCCTCTCCATTTCCCCTCTCTTCTCTTCTAAAATCGCACCACGGACATGCCGTTATTTCTCGCCGGAGAAACACACGGCCGCCGCCGCCTCCTTCTGTCGCCGTTCGCCACGGTGAGCTCCACCGCCCAAATGTGAACCTTGTACACTCTCTGTGACCCCGTGCATTGTCCTAACCCTCTAGCTTTTCTTTTCGTGCCATGAATCATCGGCGCCGTGGTCTTCTGTGCCTCGCCGGAGACCCCGCAACTCCATCCGCGTCGCGCAGCTGTTCCCGGAAGCGAGGAAGCCAACCATGTCCACCATCGTCTCCGACATCGCGAGCCGCACCCCATCGTGTCCTCCGCCGAGTCCAAGAACACCTTAAACGCCGCCGTGTTTTCCCGAGCAGCGCCGGCCACCGCGTCGCCATTCGCGGCGGGATCCCCTCCGGTGAGTCAGCACGCCCATCTCAGCAGCCACGTAGACGCACAGTCAGCGCCCCTGACCAGTCACAGGAAGCCACGTGGCCTGACCATTATACTGTATTTCCCGACTAGAATTAAATTGTCAGTTTTGCAGAATAGCCCCTGAAAATTGGAATCATCATATCTTTTTATCCACTTAGTCAAATTTAGCAAACTTGAACTTTTTGAAATCCCCAAAAGATGTAGAAAATTTTGGCACAGTCCAAATTCAAATTTGACAAACTTAAATTGGTTCAAATTTAAATATGCTTATTTGAAGAATATTGTCATATTTTAAATTCTACAAATCCAAAAATTGCAAACAAAATATTTTTGGAATCCTTAGGTTGTGTACTTTCATATTCTCTGTCCCAAAATAATTATTGAACCAATTAAAATGGAGTGTAGAATTTAAATAACCATTTGAGTATTTTGCACCTAGTTTTAATTCTGTAAATAATTTTAATTAGTTTTCTTCTGGGAAATTGTTCCACTTAGTAACCTTAGACCAGAGAAACCAGTACCAAAATCAATTGTGACCAGAGAACCCATTCCATGTAATAATTTCCATATAAACCAACCATAGTAATAAGCCATTATAAATTAAGTGTTGTTTGAAGGAAAACCGCTTTAGGAAAATTGTGGTATGATCATTTTGATCAAAACCAACACTCATTTCATGTGGAACATATGGGAAGTAACTTTTGGACCAGAAACCAATATCCCAATACCTTTTGTAAATTTACAAGCCATATTGTAAATTTCTTCAACCCTACTAACCAAAGCCATGAAATGAATCATGTTGATCATGGATTTGTTTTCTAAAACCCTAAACCATATCACATCCACTTTTTTCAAATATTAAGTAAAGTGATATTCCTTGAAAACCCTTAACCACCAATGGAAAACCACATGACCAAACACTTAGTTCTTTTTGCATACTGAATTATGTGTCAAAACCTTATCCATGATAACACCAATCAAGTTGAATAAACGGTTATGCTTCTGTGTATATTTTGTTGTATTTGTTTGCTTGTTAGTGAATGGCTTGTTTATTGTTATTTATTTTTATTGTTTAGATTGTATGGAGGGCAACGTTCTGTTTTTCAAGAGAGTGTTTCTATGTCAACTTCCACAAGGAAAGTGATGCTCATGTCCCACTTTTATTGCATTAGAGTTTTCAGTAGTATGCATCATAGGTGATTTTATTTATATTCCAAAGTATATGCTATGCTTAGAAATACCTAGTAGAGTGTAGCCAACCTGAAACCTCTACTAGATACTAGTTCAGCTATGGAGAATATTATCACAACTATTGATGATACATGTTGGGTTGTGATGTTTTGAAAAATGAAAATTAACAACCCAATGAAACACCTAGGTGGACTGAACCTTGCTTGGATTATGTTGAGTGGCTACTCAGGACCATGTTCATGGTGGTTTAACCATGGATGTGGGGTTTATCACCTGACAGTACACTTGTGGACCGCCACCCAGGATTAAAGAGATTTCTAGGTCTTCACTGTGTAGTTAGCTTCCAGTGCAGCCTTGAGGTAATATGGGCTCTGCCAAGATTAAGTAAGTTGTGGGGGTTCATCCTGTTGTATGACAGTGGGTGGTAGAATTTTAGGAGCAACGAGTCATTACTGGTATGGTTGAATCCCTCTTCCCAAAGATCTTGTCTCATTTTTATCTCGGGGGAAATGAGTCTCAAGGTGAAAGTGCACAACCTCTGCAGAGTTTAAAAACTAAGATCTTAGCCGTGCCCCCGGTTATGGGCCAGTTGAGAAGCTAGACAGAGTTGATACCGAAGGATCTCCTCATCTTTTCTGAATAAAGTAAAATATGGTAGAAACCCTTTATAGGGCACATGGTGGTTTAACCATGGTGCCACAACCAAACTTCATGGTGGTTTAGCCATGATGACTTTCAAACTTCATGGTGGTTTAGCCATGATGATTTGTTCACCTTTATGGTGGTTTAACCATGAAGGATTGTACAAATGATTTCTTCTGTTTTAATGGAATTGTCAAATATAGGACAAAATTGGCTTTATGCAAATAGCCCAGACTCCACCAGCCAAATATCATGTAGCTAGTATTCCTCAAAACTGCCACCATACAAGTGTCACTTGCCAGTACATTGTTTGTACTGACTTCCTCCCTCGTGGGGGCTGCATTTTCCAACGTGCAGATAAAATTTGAAGACGAGTGAGGATTTCGTTTAGGATCTCGAGTCTATCGCCAACATGTTCTGCCTGTGGCGCATGAAGATTGAGAAGGCTCATTGATGATTTGTTTCCGCTGTGTTTACTTTGAAACCTTGTTAATTGGGCTAGTCCATAATGACTATGCCAATTGTAAGACTATTTTATTTCTTATCCACTGGATCAACGATGTAGAATGATGCTATTGCAATGAATATTTCATTTTGTCATGTGTATGCTATCAGAGATCCCGGGAATAGCAGGTTACACAGGTGTTCTATCTTTATTAAAAGGTAGGGCGCTACAGGTACTCGGGTCTTCCTGGTGGGGTTTGCACAACCATGCATAATTGTCGCGTGTTTGTCTTCTGGGCCCTGCGGGACGGGCAGACCTTTTGTATCATCCCCAACAGTCCGGCGGGGTTCGGGTATGCGTTACCTCCCGCGTTGGCGACGGGCGGCGCAGTAGTGCGGCTAGCACCGCGTTCTGGTTTCCTGGTGGAGGCAGCGGTTGTGGCGGTTGGAATTCTTGGTGTCCTCCTCCTGGAAGTTGCGGGTAGCCTTGACTAACCGCCATTCTGTTTTCCTTCGAAAAGGCCTCGTGAATGTCAAGGAACTTTCGGCAATCCTTGAGAAGGTGTGTTGCCTTAGTTTTGCCTGTGCGCTTATCTGTAAATAGTTGTAGCGTGCAGTATCCATCAAGGTCCTCTTCGGGAGTTTTGTCCTCCGCCTTTGGCTTCCATTCGCGATTTCGTGTGAATTATGCTGCTACCAGTTCTTCTCGGTCGCCGTGATCGTAGTACTTCCTTCTTTTCTTTCGACCGTGGCAGTCGTCTTCGGGTGCGGGCGAAGATGCCCTCTCGTTGCACACTGAGTCCTCTCCGTTAGCCCATCTATCGGCTAAGTTCATTAGTTCTCTAATAGTTTTGGGTGCGGCTCGTCCCAATTCTTCTCTGAAAGCAGTTCGTCGAGCGCCCTTTGCGAAAGCTTCGACCGCTACTTCCTCTGATATGTTCCCTGCGGTGTTCCTGAGTGTGGTTCATCGCTGGATATATCGCCACTCTTCTGCTTGCAGGCTTGCAGTTCCTCGATGGTCGCCAGTCTTTTGTATGTTGCTTGGAAATTTTTGCAGAAATCGAAGTGTAGATCATCCTATGACCCGTAGCAGGACTTCGGTCTCGGTTCCAGCCAACTGTGTGCCGCATCTACCAAGTGTAGGTTGAGGTACTGCATAGCCGTGTTCTTGTTCCCACGTTGGCATTTTACTGCCGTGACGTAATCCGACAGCCATGACGAAGGTTCGAGTGAACCATCGTATTTTGTTACTTCCGTGCTGAGTTTGAATCTTTTGGGTAGAGGCGCCTCACGGATGCTGCGAGCGAAGCATAACACACCGCAGGTTTTGTCATCAGAAGATCCGGATGAGGAGCGCGCGCGGTTCCTTGCTGCTCTCGCCTTGTCCACTTTATTTTGTGCGATATCCGATCGCGCATTATAACCTGGCTGATCACGATCGGGTTCCTTCCTTGGTTCCTTGCTGCGATTTCGCGAGCGGCTGCTATGATGTCGCGAGCTGCGGTGTTTATTTCTCGGGCTACCTTCGCTGCTGCTTCGGCTATCATCGCGTCGCCGGGCTTCTTTTCCTCGACCACGGTGAGGCGATTTTTCCCTTCTGGGCGAAGCACTCCTGCGCCTGCGGGATGCTTCCTTTTCCTTCTGTGCAGCAGCTATCCTGCGATCATAGGAGGCAAGCCTTGAGGCTGCCATGCCTAATCCCTTTTGAACTTGCTTGTATTGCTCCGCTCGTGGGTCGTTTTCCCCTGGTTGATTTATCTTCATGTAGGTTGCTGCGGCTAGGACTGCGGCAGCGGGAGTTTGCAGATAGATGTTTCCTTCCTCGTCGACCCGCATGAGGGAAGGTCCGAGTGACATGCTGATCCCGTTCAGGGACTCATCGTCCATGGTCGCGGTTCTTGAGGCGTGTCCCTTCCTCACGGGGTGAGTCCCGACAGAAGGTGTTAGGGACAGCGTGGCTCGGCGTTGGCTCGACTCGTCCGCCAATCTTCTCCGATTGGCCAGATCTATCCAAGCTTCCTTGATCGCAGTAGCCGCTCTCACTAGATGATAGTGGTAGGCGGTCATATCTTCGTGTGGGGCTCCGACTCCAGGTGGTTTGCTCGTGCGGATAGCCTCCTTTGCTCGGACCCAAGCGTCTCGCGAGACACCGATCTCAGCGCGTTCCCTTGCGCTGTGTTTAGTTTCTTCGGGTGGTTCTTCCGATCCTGCCATGCAGACCTAAGCCAGATATGGCTTGTGGGTCATAGGAGTTGCTTGAAAGGCCTTCCTGATCCGAGAGGGTTCCTCTGTAGAGAGGGTATGGAAGTTGCTGGTGTTGAGGCGGATGGACTCGCCACTTTTCGCCAAGTAGGGTCGTGAATCGACAGCTCATGGCTGGAGATCGACTCAGATCCTGATTCTTCAGGGAAGTGAAGGATCCCATCTTTGTTGGTGTAGAACTTGAAGCTCCCGAACGTCAAGGTGACGCTCTTCTCCAGATCGCTGAATACCGGGCGTGATTTCGGCGAGTGATGGGTGACTACGACAGATCCGATTCGAATCGGGTTGGTCGGAGTCGAAGTCGAGGGTTTCCAACGTGAGTTGGTTGTCGATGAAGCCGAAGATGCCGGAGATCCAGCGCCCGCCGTTCCCACAGATGGGGCCAATTGTCGAAGCTGCATCTCAACAAGTCCCTCGGGTGAACCCATAGGGTTTCGATTAGGAGAACTTGTAGGCGCTGGTGACGATCGTCTCCTAGACAGGGGGCACGATTTACCCAGGTTCGGGGCCCTCGTAGAGGTAAAACCCTTAATCCTGCCTTTGTCGATCTGTGTTCAAGAGTAGATCGGTTACAATGGGGGTTGCTCAAGTCGAGAGTATGATCTCGATCTTCAAGTTTGATGGTGCGGTATTGCTTTTCCTCTCCTGGTGGTTCTCCTGGCCTTATATAGGTGGCCAGGTCTCAAATCTCACCCGGGGGGGGACTCGAACTCTAACCCTAAGTCGGTTACAAGTTTCCTATCTTAACCCGCAAGGCTTTGCGGGTGGGCTTCCACTGGGCCTTCTAGAATAGTCCAAGGCATCTCCTCTTGGGATCCAGTCCTGGGCCTAGGACCGGGTATCCTTACTCGATAGGCCAAGGTCCATCCCTTCGCCAATAACGATAATACGGCACTCCGCAACAATGGTGTGCTGCAGAATGCTCATATCATCAAGTCGACGTTGAGTGCGGTGCAGCAAGATCTCCATTTCCTCCAGGTGAGGACCCATACCATCGAGATCCTGTGGTACGGCAACAGGTGTGCCAGTCTCGTCTCTTCTCCCGAGAAACTCAATGCGAGTACCCAGGTACTGGAAGTCTCACGGATGAGCCAGACATGCAATAGCCTCCTGGATCGCTCTAACAGCGCCCTCCTGCCTGGAGCGCTCAACGACGGTGATGACAAAGGTCTATGATGAAGGAGTGGTCAGCGGAGGACGAATAGTACACTCCACAGACCAGTCTCCCTCAATAGGAGAACCAAAGATCATCCCTCCCTGCAACTTAGGAACCGGACGATCGATAAGCTCCGTCATCGCTACAAGCCTCTGCTCGAAAAGAAATGAGACGTCCCTCGCCATTCCCAACTGGCAAGCCTCGGTGAACACAACTTCCATCTACACAAAATTTTAAGTAAGCTTAAGTTATACCCAAGTGTGCAAAATTTTAGATTGGAACATGGCATAACTTAATGTAAGTAGATCTTCATAAACATAAGAACATTTTGAAACTTAGTCAATTTTAAGTATATTATAGGTTTTTAGAGTACTAGCTAACGACCATGCTAACTAAGGGCTCCTAAAGTCAGGATAGCTCTGATACCAACTTTGTAGAGGCCCCAACCGGATGGTCCAGAACCCCTCATATGCATACATTCACGATCCCAAGAATTCAGTCGTGAAAAACATACGAAATTGGTACACAGATACATTATCCATTACACGAATAAAACAGTCTTACAAGCAAATGGTCACATGACCAAGTCTTAACAACTGTCACGCAGGACAGGCAAATGTCTCACAACACACAGCGGAAACTAAACAGAACGTAGATAGCCCATGTCACGCCTTCACCAACAGGCTGCTGACCGGGAGCCGGGACTAATTCGCATAGTCGTCGGCAAAGTACTTCTCCTCATACTCCTCCTCAGGTGGCATCTCCTCAAAGTCTGGCCAAGTAAATAGCCAGGGCGAAACCAATATGAGTACATTTAAATGTACTCTGCAAGACATCCTTTATACACTTACAAAATGCAATATGCTTATATGGTGGATAGGTAGGCTTTAGATAGGGCTCACTACCCATGGTGTGTATCTAAGATAACATCATGGTTGATTTAACATCTCTATATCTTTGTTGAAGAAGATACTTCAGAAGAAAATAATATAATTTTCTTTATCTTGTGGATATATCCAAGAGGTTTTGTAAAACTTGTTTTGTTTAAGAGTTTTGTTTGAAAAACATCTCCAGTTCCTTCATCGGCACCATCACGGTACAAGTCCTTTGTTCAAAAACATCCTTTTTGAAAACTTGACACAATGCTAGCTACATGGCCTTTCAACTGCCCATATCTGAGGGCTCGGCTATTCAGAATAGTTTTACTCTGCAGGGGTGTACACATTCCACTAGATCCAATCATCTTCTATGAACCACCCATGGATCGACACAGCGATATGCAAGCATCAGAAGAAGATCCTAACTGTCCACTCTGATCAAGCTAGTAAATGCTTATCCCTTCAGTTGAGTGTCATCTCCCCGGCACTAGGTCCCACCCCGCCACGGCAGGAGACCCAACTGTCGCACCCGGAGGAGAACTTAATCCCTCATTGTGTATGTGCCGTTTCTCACTCCTCGCGAAACTTCGGTTCAGAGAATCATCCTCTCTATAGCAACTTTGGATAAAACACACACTAACGAGAACAAGTATCTAGGTAGGCCCCATACCGATGTTGGAGTAGAGTGGCAGTACTTCTTGGTTGTCCAGCGAAGACTCGTTATGTGCCTTTTTGAAAACATCTTTGAAAACAACATTCTTCCACTCCCCCGTTGATAAGGTCCCGCCTTTTCACCGTGGACTTTTCATAACTCATTTGTTTGCAAAAGCATATTTTAAAGTGTCCACTTAGGGGCTCAAGATTATTATTTTAGGCGGTATTTATATACCTTATAGTGGCTAAAGGCTTGGTAACACCAAGTTGACTAATCGCAAGGTGATAATATAACTATATAATATTAATAGTAATAATGATAGCCACTCAATAAAATAGTTTTGGTAATCAAGTTTTGTAAAACTTCAGAAATAGAACATGCATGATAGATAATGATAAGTAGTATAACAGCAAGTTTTAAGGATGGCTTGCCTTGGTGGAGTTGAGGGTCTTGCTCGTGGTAGCAACAGGAGTGATAGTAATATCCTCCCGCACCAACTATCTCTTCCTCGCTTTCTATCGTCGCAAAATAAAAATAACGACACACAATCAGAACCAAACTAAGCAAGTAATGATACTTAGCCAAACAATAAAGCAAGCAATTCACAAACAAAATAGCACACAAGTTTATCAAAGAACAATCCACAAGCATACGCCCCAAAATAACAATATTCACTACTACTACTATGGTTGAGATATGTCATTTCTCACCAACATGAGATGGAACCAGTGGGTGTTCCACTAGGTTTTCCATGCCATTAAAGAGGTCCTAAGCCTCTGGTCCAACTTGTGGAAAACAAAATATTCACTAAGCAAAAATAAAACTATTGATACTAGTGAAAAATATCACTATGAATAAATATCACTCTAACTACGCATGCATCTCTAAGAAATAAAGTTCAACCTAACATAGGTGAAAAAAAATACTAACCATTACCAAAATGGTACTGGATCCAAGAAAACATCTCTAAAAACTTGGGTAATAAAACTAGCTATACTTGCACCACAAGATTTATTAAAATAAAAACTAGAGAACAATACTATGCATATACTAGCTCCATATATTTTCCCAACATGCACACACTTTCTAACATGCTAGATCTGTGAGTAAACAACCTTTTAACACTAAGCGCAACATCTAAACATGCTAGAAAACAAAATAACACTAGCAAGCAATTATTCTAAAAATAATACTATACATATTATTTCTAACATAAAAGTGCAAAATCTTAGATCTGTTGCCAAATCTTGAGCCCTAAAAATCACACCAAGCTAGGATAACATAGATCTAAGCATACACTAGCTGATCCAGTTGGATTTACATACAAAGTATTTCAAACAACTTCTAAAAATCCTAGAATGTGTTACTGGACATTTACCAAAGTGGATGGTATTTCCAAATGGTAGCTCACCTTGAGGTGAGGTCAATCCCTACTGATAGATCTAGTCAAGAGCTAATCAGAGAATTTTAGTTTGCATAATTTGGACACTCCAACAAAAAGTTATCCTATTTTTATCCTAACAGACAGTGTGTGGCACAAGATTTATCATTTGCAAAATAATGATTCAAATGTAGATCTACAAGTTGCATGCATTCATGAATTAGTAGATCTACCACTGAGAATGTTTGTTGATTTTATTTTTGAGCTTTGCCATTTTTAACATGATTAAAGTAAAGTGCAAGTTTCTGTTGATTTTTAAAAAGGAAAAGAATTGGTGTGCGGGTTGTTCTCTCTCCCGTACGCGCGACCCGCTAAGGCCTTGCAGCCTAGCTCGCTTCCGCGAGCGTGCGCGGCGCGCGTAACAATTCGCGATTCAAACGTGGCCGTTGATCTCACGATTAACGACGCACGGTCATCTCCCTCCTCCCTCTCGCTTCTCTCTCTCATGCACGATCGGAGCGCATGGCCGGCGGCGAAACGGCGATTGGCTCACCTTGGGGGTTCATGGGATGGTGGTGCGGGGTCGGGTGGGGTCAAGTGCTCGAGGTGGTGCAGGGGCGGTGGAGTTGCGGCTTGGGACGGCCTCAGTTGACGGCGTGCTGCTGCGGGTCCACGGCGGCTCCGACGGGCTCTCCGGCGTACCTGCAAACGAGGGGGCACGGTTTCGTGTTATAGGGGGTCTACGGAGGGTGGCGAGTGCAATGGAGGCAAGGGAGAGAGGTGGGAGTGCCCACGGCGTGCGCCTCCAACCTTTGCACTCCGCGGTGGCTGGCGGCGTCTACGGGCGCTCTGGGCTCACACATAGCCCAGGGCGTGCGTGCTTGGTGTCTGGGTAGGAGAGGGGTGTGTGGGGAGCGTGCTGGCGAGGCGAGAGCGTGTCCGTGGCTTTATAGCCACGGCGCCGCGGGTGTGTGCATGAGGGCGTGCTCGGGCGGTGACGAAGGGATGGACCTTGGACCTGTCGAGTAAGCATACACGGTCCTAGGCCCAGGACGGGAGCCCAAGAGGAGATCCCTTGGACTATTTTAGAAGGTCCAGTGGAAGCCCACCCGCAAAGCCTTGCGGGTTAAGATAGGAAACTTGTAACCGACTTAGGGTTAGAGTTCGAGTCCTCCCCGGGTGAGATTTGAGACTTGGCCACCTATATAAAGCCAGGAGAACCACCAGGAGAGGACAAGCAATACCGCACATCCAAGCCTTGAGCTCGAGATCATACTCTCGATTGAGCAACCCCCATTATAACCGATCTACTCTTGAATACAGATCGACAGAGCCAGGATTAAGGGTTTTACCTCTACGAGGGCCCCGAACCTGGGTAAATCGTGCCACCTGTCTAGCCGACGATCGTCACCAGCGCCTACAGGTTCTCCTAATAGAAACCCTATGGGTTCACCCGAGGGACTTGTTGACATGCAGATTCAACAATTGGCACCGTCTGTGGGAACAGCGGGCGCTGGATCTCTGGCATCTTCGGCTTCATCGACAACCAACCCACGTTGGAAACCTTTGACTCCGACCAACCCGATTCGAATCGGATCTGTCGTAGTCACCCCTCACTCGCCGGAATCACGCCCGGTATTCAGCGATCTGGAAAAGAGCGTCACCTTGACGTTTGGGAGCTTCAAGTTCTACACCAACAAAGATGGGATCCTTCACTTCCCTGAGGAATCGGGATCTGAGTCGATCTCCAGCCCAGGAGCTGTCGATTCGCAACCCTACTTGGCGAAAAGTGGCGAGTCCATCCGCCTCAACACTAGCAACTTCAATACCCTCTCTATAGAGGAACCCTCTCGGGTCAGGAAGGCGTTTCGAGCTACGCCTAGGACTCACAAGCCACATCTGGCTCAGGTCTGCATGGAAGGATCGGAAAAAACACCCGAAGAAACTGAACACAGCACAAAGGAACGCGCTGAAGTCACAGGTACTCGTGGAATTCCTGAGCGAGTGGACAGAATTACAAACACCCGGACCGCCAGAATATACGAGTAACTGGATCATGTACTTCGACAGGTCCAAAAGGAATGAAGGAGCTGGAGCTGGGATCGTCCTTATATCACCCAGAGGAGACAAGTTGTAGTACGTCATGCGATTGGAATTCCCACCCGACAATCCAGCATCCAACAACGACGCAGAATATGAGGCCCTGTTGCATGGGATGAAGATGGCAATCGCGTGCGGAGCCACCCGATTGATGATCTATGGCTATTCCAATCTCATCGTGCAACAGGCAATGAAGGAGTGTGACGCTATCGCAGAAAACATGGTTGCCTATTGGGACATGTACAATCTACCCGAAGGAAGTTTCAAAGGATGTGAACTGAAGCACATCGCGAGATCCAGCAACGAAGAGGAAGATAGACTGGCAAACATGGGGTCCACAAACATGCCAATACCGCCAGGAATATATTTCGAGCGGATGACCAAGCGTTCGGTCAAGGTCAAGAAAACTGCAGGAGCACCAGCAGCATTGGAGACAGAGGTCAGCTTGCAAGTTGCTATCATTGAGCTCAGCCATGGTATTTCAAGACAAGTTTTTCTGGTCGAGCCAGTCTGGACGCAGAAATACCTTGACTACTTGTCTAGCAA
This sequence comes from Alopecurus myosuroides, assembly GCA_028641055.1. NCBI lineage: Eukaryota > Viridiplantae > Streptophyta > Magnoliopsida > Poales > Poaceae > Alopecurus > Alopecurus myosuroides. The sequence goes on from JAPCYS010003811.1 coordinate 91,095, forward strand.
ATAGCTCCCAGCTGACGCTCGCGAAGCTCGACAAATAGTTCGACGCAGCAAATCTTTTCGGGTACTCAACGACGAGTTATACAGACAGAGCATCTCAGGCATACTGCAAAGATGCATAGCACCCGAAGATGGCAAGGAATTGCTGCGAGACATACATCAAGGAGATTGTGGATATCACGCCAGCTGGAAAGCAATCGTGGGCAAAGCTTTTCGAGCAGGATTCTACTGGCTTACAGCAGCCAGAGATGCAAAGGACTCGGTCGACAGGTGTAACGCTTGCCAGCGATTTGCACCCAAACCACATGCCCCCGCCACGGAATTACATATGATACCAATCGCCTGGCCCTTTGCACAATGGGGTATGGATATGGTAGCACCATTACGCAATTCTACAACCGGAGGATACACACACTTGCTTGTCGCAGTCGACAAATTTACGAAGTGGATCGAAGCAATGCCAGTCACCTCGGCTAGCGCCCAATGCGCCATCAAGTTCCTCGACTCCATTGTATGCAGATTTGGCATACCACACAACATCATTACCGACAATGGCAGCAACTTTACGGCAAAGGAAACACAGCAGTTCTGCGAAGAAAAGGGAATCATCTTCAAATTCGCTTCAGTGGCTCATCCGCAAACCAACGGACAGGTCGAACGATCCAACGGATTGGTTTCGGCTAGCATCAAGAAACGACTACTCGACCGCCTACACCCAGCAGCTGGACATTGGGAAGAAGAGCTATCCTCCGTGCTATGGAGCCTCCGCACAACCCCAAATCTATCCACAAAATACACACCATTTTTCATGGTATATGGGACTGAAGCAATCCTTCCCGAGGATGTCAAATTCAGCGCCCCACGGGTCGTTGCTTACAGCGAAGAAACCTCTAACAGGGCACTCGCGGAAGATATGGACGCACTCGACGAAATACGCGATATTGCACTCACAAGATCCGCAGTATACCAACAGTCGTTGTGAAACTATCACAGTCGCCGTATACGTCCCAGAGCCTTCGCGGTGGGAGATTTGGTGCTACGGCTCAAGCAGAAGAAAGGGCACAAGCTCGAAACACCATGGGAGGGACCCTTCATAATACACGAAGTTATCCCAGCCGGCGCCTATCGACTGAAGAACCCAACGACTGGTGGCATCTACTCCAACCCATGGAATGTTGCACACCTCCGCAAATTCTATCCTTAGATTTATTTTACTCGCAAAAAATAAGGCTATATTAGCCATCCTGTAGCTCGAAAGAAACACACGACTTCTCAGTATTTTCAATAAAAATACATGGTTTTTCAACCATAGCTACTCGCATTCTTTATCTTTGCACGCTAAATAATAGGTATACACCCCAAATACACGGGGGCTGCACCTAACTTAGCATCACAGGAAAAAAATCATATACATAGTTATAAACAAGGTAGACACCTTACAAAGTTTTGGGACAACTATACAAAGTAACAGGATACATACATCCTACGATTACATATGGCGACGAGCATTTTCCTCGGCTAACACCCGATCCACCTCTTCCGAGGTCAATCGAATAATCTCCTCCGCTGCAGGCCAAACAACTCTATAACGAGGTGCCATATCGACTAGACCATCGGGGAGTATAGCTACAGAGTTGAAATTCACCTCGGGATTCCACAATCAGACAAAGGAAAGCGCTACTACGGACCCGCAAATCATCTGATTGCGGACACACTCGCGAATTTCAGCTTCTCAACCGAAAGTTCTGAGGAGATGGCTCAAATCTTCTGGACCCCTCTTCAACGGATAGAAAGCGGAGTTCACAGCAATCAAGCTCATGGAAGGAATTCACGAGTATCTTTGTCTGGACTACTCGATACTTCAACGTAGCCAGAACAAAGCCTCGACTACGGTCCGACCACAAGGTTCTCGCATGTGGTTTGGAGCTACCAGCTTCATGAGCAATAAGGTTATCCACCCAATGCGCTTCACGTTGACCATCAGGCTAACCAACTACAAAAGAAGGTTACAAATAGACATCAAAGGAAAGAAGGGCAGCCAAACCAAACGCTAGGGGGCTCACGTGCTTACACAGCATATCCTTGGCGACGGCTGCAAGTTCCTCCATCACAAACTGCTCACGATCAGCCGCAAGTTTTTTCTTCGACTTGGCCACATCAACCACTCCGTGCAAAGCTTTATATTTGCATTCACCATCCGCGACACGATCACGAAGAGAAGCAAAAGTGCTAACAGCAGCAACAAGCGGATCCAATCGTGCATCAGATACACTCGAAGACTCCGCGACAGCATCAATTTCCTGGAGGAAAACACAAAGGTTAAGGAAAAACTTCAAAGTCACCCCGCTCGAGAAAAAATAAAACCACCTATTCAACAGGTGCTCGGGGGCTGCTCCCATCGGGAGAACTTTCACGGTAATCAATCGCAAGAAATCACAAACTTGGATATCAAAAGAACATTATGATTAAAGATAGAAGTACGGGAATACATCCCAAGGTCCATTACATCAGGAATAATAAGCTAAACTAAATCCTATTCTATGGAATCGCGGAAGTGCTGCCACTCGCACCAGGTTGTCTCTTGCGACTAGCACGAGCAAGCAAGGCAGACAGCTTCTGAGCAAGGGCTTTAGCCGGCTCGTCAAAAGGACGGAGCGCTACCTTTCTGCCCGTGGAAGGATTGACGGGAAGATTCGAGTATGCTTCATCCAAGCCTTCGAATTCGTTCACCAATGCAAACTGGATGGCGGTCTTCGCCCCGCACTCTGATTGGGCAACTGAGTAGGCCTGAAGGATGTCATCCTCCAGGAAAACCTTCAGGAGACCGTCCAGCGTAGGCGGAACTGTGACATCCACCAGAAGGCGCTCGTGGAGTCGCCTCAGCACTTGAGTGGCATCGCCGATGAGGGAACCAATACCATCCGCATGCTTCCGAAGCTGGGCGAGGGAATCCGTCACCGCATCCACTCGAGTAACCCCGGGCAGCTCCAGCGCAACGAAAAAAACATCTAGAAAAGGCAACATTAATTTCGAAGACAATCCAAGCTAGCCACAAAATAGCAAAGGACAAGTACAATGTACTCGCGAAGTTCTTAGCTAAAGGACGGAGGAAGTCGACAAGATCATTGTCCTGTTTGACACCAGCTTCCTCCAATTTCTTCAAGGCATCCTCAGCACCCGCGAGCTTCCCCTCAAAGTCAGCCAACTGCTTGCGAAAGGACTCAAGTTTCTTTCGAGCAGTCTCCAACTCAGCCTCGAAGCTGTTCACCCGAGTGATAGCGTCGATCTTCTCAGCCTTCAGAACTTCGGCTTGAGCTACACAACAATGGATTTCAAATCGGAAGAAATCCGCATGACCGGAAAAGATAAATGGAAAGAGCGGATCAAGTTACCTTGGAGAAGTTTGCTTTCCGAGATGAGTCGGTCGCGATCTGCCCGAAGGGTCATGCACTCTGTCTCAGCCAAAATCACACGGCGACCAACAGCCGCGAGGGAGTCAAGGAGAGACTGCAAAACAAAGAAGATGGAAAAATCAAGGAAGATAGAGAAGTTTGAGCCTATTTACAACTAGACAATCGTGAATAGCCTCGGGGGCTACTCCCATCGGGAGCACTACGTGCACCTGATAAATAAAGAGAAGGAAAAAGCTACGATTGGCCACAGCCTCGGGGGCTACTCCCATCGGGAGCACTGCCGTGCACCCGATAAAAATCCTAAACCCACAAACACACAGAATGCAAGGAAAAGAGTAAATCTTACCTGGCCCTGAGCGATGCAGAGAGGATCAGCTGAACTACCCGACACTTCTTTCGAAGTCGAGGCTCCAACTGCAAAGCTAGGCAATCTGTACTCTGTAGCCGCAACTGTTGGAGCTGGACTCGGTGAGTTTTGGACAGTCCTAGCAGTTGGAGTATCATCTGCAACAACATTCTTCCTCTTAGGAAGAGAAGAGGCGAATTGGCCGGGGCTGATGGATTAAAGCCTGTCGTCAAAAAGAAGCAACAACATAAGGAAGAGCAAGCAAAAACATTCGACTAGAAAGTGGAAGAAAGAAAGGAACTTACTCGTCATCTTCATCGTCCAGCATATCCGCGTTCCAAGCGGTTTGGATTGTCGGCTTGGGAGCAAGGGGAGCACGCACACTCAGCGGAGTCAGGAGGAGAGGCTCCTTATCGGACCCTCCACCCAGGGAGTTGTCCTTGGAAGTAGCTTCATCTTCTCCTACCCGGCGACGCTTGCGGTGGCAAAGATCGCTACCCGATTCCTCCACATCATCTGAAGAGCCGTGGTCGGAGCTCGAGATAGCGTCAGCGACACTGGTGTCAGCAGGGACATCCAGGTTACTCGCCAACAGGTCAGAAGCTTCTTCGCTAGAAACTGGCGGGTAGCAAGTTGCTACTGCTAGGCTCTACGAAATAAAACGAGAAGAAAAGAAGGAGAAATTCAGTCGACAAGTTCACAAACAAAAAAAAAGAGAAAGAAAAGTTAAAGACAGAAAGAGCATTGAACTTACATCAGATGGAGGAGGATTCGAGGCTTCAAAAGCTGCGATTGGGCAATCGGCAAAAGACTCGCCTACCTTCCGCTTCGTGATGGCCGCGATCTTCTTCTCAAACTCTTCATTCGAGAGTTCTTCTCGGCTCACTCGGCTGGGGTCTTCAGCTCCTCTGTACCCCCACATGGTGGGGGGCCTCGCTTGTAGAGGCTGGATGCTGCGCTTAAGAAACAGGCTCGCAAGATGCAAGCCGTTCAGCGCAAACCCTGCAGTTTGGTCGCGGAGCGCTGCAACCTTGGCGAGTAGATGGGCGACGACTCGACTCTCTTCGACTGAGAGCCTGTGCGCCCAAGACTTTCGCCGCTTCAAAACGGCAAATGGGTGGAACTCATTAACTCCATCCACGCTGTCGTCGACGACATAGAACCATTTCTTCCTCCACCCTTGCGCGGAGTCGATGAGTTGCATGTCGAAGTAAAGGGTGTCCGATCTCGCCTGGATCCCGAACCCGCATGTGCGCAGCGTCTCCCCAAGCTTTGTTTCCACCCGCGATTTCTCGCGGAAGGCCCGCGCCTTAAACAGAGCCTTCCAAAGGTCCCAGTGCGGGCAAATGCCAACAAAGTTGCACCGCGTTCGGAGGCAGGTCGTGGAGCTGTATGGCGTAAACATACAACGAAGCCACGAAGAAAGGATGGAGGGGGAGAGAGCCCACGCGAAACTTGATCTGCGAAGATCACGCGCTCGTTCGCGTGGGGATTGGGTACCTCTTCCTTCTTGCCGAGGCGAACCCGCTTCTCGGCGTCGGGAGGCAGCAGACCCTCCCTTTGCATCTCCTTGATGCTCTTCTGCGTAGTATTGGCAGAGCGCCAGTCGCCGGAGCGTGGAGCAGGCGCTGCGCGAACGTCTTTGGGGGCCTGCGAAGAGAAAACCGCGGCGCTGCGTTTCTTGCCTCCCGCCATGGACGCTGGTGCAAGCTTGAGGAGAAAGAAGGAGCGCGAGGAAGACGAAGGCTGGGAAGGTGAAAGTTGGGAAGCGAATGACGAGAAATTTTCACTTTTCACCTAAGGCCCGTATTTATACACGGTATCGCCCAATCCTGACCGCTCATCGAGCGACGTGGCAGCCATCGCGGCGGCCACGCATGAAGCCGAAACGAAACGGCGGTGAACGATGTTTTGTGCCACGATCTTAACAGAATATCATGGGCATTTACTGCACGCGGCTCGCGGGAAATTTGGAAAGGACGTCTCGTTTCCGGTAAAAAAGCTGACAAGGTGGGCCAACAAATCCTGTTTTCACTTCGTCACGTCCCATCGGGTGGGTTAAGAGCAAATAGAGTGCGCTATGATGTCATGACAAACGTCATGAAGTCTAAATACTTTCGGATAAAACCCCAAACACGAACAAAACTTCGTATGGGTAAGATTAAAAACCGTGGAAGAACTGTCGCATAAAATAGAACCCTAGACACGAAATTTTCTTTCGTATGGGCACAAACAATTCCAGACACGAAGACTTTTTCGTATGGACAAAATAGCTTTAAAAACAGGAGAGATTTTCTTAGTCGAGAGATCTCTAGACCTAAAATTCGCGGGTGCGCAGATCCTGCCACTCCATCATACGATGTGTACACATCACAGACCTGGATTGTTTAGCCGACTAGGAACATCCGGATGCCATATTCTTTCGGATATGACGGTAAACCCAAAAGATCTATCTTGAGGGCATGGAATCGCACTCAAGCTGCGTCCTCCGGTAAATTTCCGTGTCAACAACACGAAGAAAAATCCTAGCGGACGCGACGGGTACCCCTATAGGTTAAGTTCGACTCAGTAAGACCTCTACGGCCCAGTCACAATGATCACCTCATCGGGTTTGAGTCGGAGGTCTCGAGTCTCTGTAAGCTAGAACTGTTTTTTCCCTAGATGCAATTAATCGGCCCTGATATTTCGGGGGAGCCAAGCTGCTGAGCTGTATCCTTCTGCGAAAAATAGCCAAAAACACAGGCACTTTCACCGCTCGATACTCGGGCGTAAAAAAACTCATCACACAATGTATACGCCCTCCAATCGAAAAACGACTAAAACGATCATACGGAGGAAATCAAGACGAAAACACTGAGCGTCTACCCGACTGGGAAATCCCAATCGAGCAAACGCTCGGGGGCTACTGACGAAGGGATGGACCTTGGACCTGTCGAGTAAGGATACCCGGTCCTACGCCCAGGACGGGATCCCAAGAGGAGATGCCTTGGACTATTCTAGAAGTCCTAGTGGAAGCCCACCCGCAAAGCCTTGCGGGTTTAAGATAGGAAACTTGTAACCGACTTAGGGTTAGAGTTTGAGTCCTCCCCGGGTGAGATTTGAGACATGGCCACCTATATAAGGCCAGGAGAACCGCCAGGAGAGGACAAGCAATACCGCACCACCAAGACTTGAGCTCGAGATCATAATCTCGACTTGAGCAACCCCCATTGTAACCGATCTACACTTGAATACAGATCGACAGAGGCAGGATTAAGGGTTTTACCTCTACGAGGGCCCCGAACCTGGGTAAATCGTGCCCCCTGTCTAGCCGACAATCGTCACCAGCGCCTACAGGTTCTCCTAATCAAAACCCTATGGGTTCACCCGAGGGACTTGTTGACATGTAGATTCGACAGGCGGCAGAAAATGGGCTCGTGGCGTGCTCTCGGCGCCCATGACGTGCCTCCCGCCCTTTGGGCGTGTCCAGGGGGTGTCCTAGAGTTAAGTCAAAGCCACCAACGGGCGTGTGAGGGTGAGAGAGCAAATACATGGCGACAGTGCACTTCACAGTGGCATTTCTGTCAGCTGCCCATGCCACTGCCCCCTCCCTTTTCACCTCTGAACCAAGCCCCTTCCTCTCCTCTCTGGTCAAACTCTCGGGCATCCAAGGCATGGAAAAGGATAAGGGATGACTAGGCTTACAGATGGTCCAAGTTGCACAGCTAAAAACTTATCCAATCAAAAGTTATGATCAAATGAATTTGGTTCAAGTTTCTGTTTTTCTGCATTTTTCAGTTTCAGTCAAAAAAAACTTGGTCGATTTTGCCAAGTGTTGGAAACAGACTAGATTAGGCAAAGGTTGATTCTGTTTTCATGAACCAAACCCAATCCAAAATTTGTTTTCAAAGTGCGGTTGTGTTAAGAAAGGTTTGGAATTTCATAAACACCAAAATAAAACAAATTTGAGATTCAAATGGGCCCGGAAAACAAGGTGGAAAAACAGCTAGTTCCTGTTTTCTCTATTTAAAAAAAACACATTTCTGCCTTATTTTCTTAACTCAAAAACCATCAAGCAAATTATTTTTTTCTCAAATCAATTTTTAAACCAAGCTCACACATTTGTATTCCATATATTATAGAACACATTCATGTCAAGAAAACATAAAATATTATTCCCAAACATATAGATAACATGAGCTAAAAACAACTACTTGGGTAATTTTTCAGAATTAGTTTTCAATAGAAAGCTTAAAACAAAACATCCAATTATTATTTTGCCAAAATGTTTTATTGGTTCAAACAAAGTCAAATATTATCATTAAGTTGAAATCAACCTTGTCACAAGATTATGGATGAAAACTGTTGAAAACAACATGTAGAAAATAACACAGAAATAATCACAAAACATCAGGAAAAATAATAAATGATTTTTGATCATATGCTTCCTTGCATTGCATAGGTAACCATGGTTCACTACATAATGTTGTATGACACAACGGCATAAAAAGTTTTTGTTGACTCACAAAAACGGCTTCCCTCATGTGTTACAAGTGACCCAAAACTGGGGTGTGACAATAAGCGGATGAAGACACTAATCCAGGGTGTGAAATCCAATAAACAAGTGAGATAAAGATTCTCTATTAACGCCCTCATGAGCTAAAACAGGGGCACAAAACAGGAATATTTTTTAGAAGGTATTAAAGGTAGCACATGAGAAATTTACTTGGAGTGGCAGTTAAATACCACATGTAGGTAGGTATGGTGTACACAATGGGAAACTTTGGTTTTTGGGAGTTGGATGCACGAGTAGAATTCCATACTTAGTATAGGTGAAGGCTAGCAATATACAGGGAGCGACAATCAAGGGAGAAACAACTATCATAATCATGTTTGCGACAAAGTAAAATTAACTCAGGCATAAAATTGATACTAGAACTCTCAGGCAAAATAAATCATCGAGGCTTATTAACTTTTTGTTTTCAATCTTATCATGCGTGAGCATGTGCCAAGTCGATTCAAATGAAACAGTCAGTGGAGGCTACCACAATTTCATACCCTTCTATGAATAGAACAATGCGAACAAATATTCATATGACATGTCATTTACCATTAATAAATTGGAACAAAACATGAGAGAGCACGAACTATTAAGCAGCCATTAAATCACATATATCTTATACAAACAAACTAAGCATGCTCACATAGATGGATATATGTAAAAAAATGAAAGCAAATAGAATTCATACCAGCCTCTCACCACACTTGAATTGCCGTAGATCATCATTATCGCTCTTCACTTGTGGTTTGAATAAAATATATAATGAAAACCAATCTCCAATGGAATCATAGACGACTGTCGAACTCTGCACCAAAATTTACAAAACAAGAGAAGAACAACAAAATATTTTTGGGATTTTCAATTAAAGCACAAGAAAACGATAACAAGAAAACAAAGCAAAATCTTTTTGGTTTTTTCGAAATGAAACAAGAATAAAAGAAAGCAAGCGAACAAACAAAACAAAATATTTTTGGGTTTTTGAATATTAAAATACAACTAAAGAAAAAAAATAGAGAGAAACAACAGAAATATTTTTGGTCTTTTTGTGTTTTGGAAAGCAAAAACAAAAAAATAAATGAAAGAAAACAAGCAACAGAAAAGGAAAACATGGATATACAAAGAACCGACGGAATATGATATATAGATGAGTGTGATGTCGGTATACCTCCCCCCAAGCTTAGGCTTTTGGCCTAAGTGGAGATCAATCACCAATGGGCCCATGAGGTGCCGCCCCCGTAGTGTGTCGAGGAGTAACCTTCCCCTGGTATGTGCTCGAGGATGTGCCGGTGTACTGCGTGTTGTGGTCCTCGGGAGGCACGTCTCGCCTCTCCTGCTGCATGTAAAACTCTGTGGTGCTCAGATGCTCGTCTACCTACTCCTTGGATAGCGACCACGGTGCCCTGTCAATCTTAAACCAAACAGGTTGCGGCAAAGTAACTTTCCGCTCCTCTCCATCCATATATAAAACTCTATATACTAAATGATCAGCAGTAGAGTTAGAAGTGACAAACATATGGGATTTCATGGCAGCAAGGTTAAGCCTATGTCGAGCAACTATTTCATCATTAGGGTTAATGGAAACATGTAAAGAAGCCGCTACACGTGTAGCAATAATACCACCAAAAATAGGCCCAGAAGCAGCAAGGCGGCGTGCAACAAGTGCACCAAGGTTATACTTCGTGCTACGGTTCAGTGCAGGATCAATGAAAGCAAGGTGGTAACTAGAAACGTTACTAGTGTTCCCCTACCAAGGACACTAGTACCAATATAGTAAGTAAAGTATCTAAGAGCGGGAAGTTGAATGTTCCTTATCTTCCCGCGCTGGGATGAGCGACCATCATTGTTGCTGACTTCTCGATAAATCCCCTGGAGGTTTGCGGGTTTGTCTTGAATCCTTCTCGTTGTACCTGTGGTGATGATACCTATAATAGCACAAAAATATCCCAAGGACAAAGAAAAAGGACTACCATATAACTTGAAGGCAACAGATGGACCATAATGTGTGTTCTGAAATTTAAAACTCTTAATAAAAGTTTTTTTAAGTGCGGCATACTGAGTGGTTTCATCTTCCATAAAGTTGGATAGACCAACTCTTTCAATAAGCATAAGAAAATCAGCTAACAGACCTGCACTTATTTAAAATGTACGGCAAGCAAAACTAGATGGGTGAACGATATCATCATCTTCCGCGTCGTCAATAGTTGATGCCATAACATCCTCATTATATGATGGCCTCGCTGAAGTGGTTGAGCATGAGGTCATTGTCCTTCTAGGAGCATCACTCCTAAATATCTCTCCAAAATTATAACTATCCATCTCTGAAATTTTTCAACAATCATCACAAAATTAATTTGAGGCAATTATAAGGTGGAGACTACCATAGGGACTTATATGAGAGCTAAACATACATCAAAAATAAATTATTTATACTCAAATCAAGCATGCAAGCTCACATAATCTGTCACCTACAGTACCAAAATACTCAATAAATACTTCACTAAATAAAATTATACTTGGATCATCCGAGGAGTCACATATCGGAGATCAAACACACCAAATATCAGCGCAAATGATGGGCTGAAGAAGGAGATCAAAAATCCATAGGAAGAACAGCAAGAACACGGGTTCCAGGAAATGTTTTCAGTTTGTGAGGTGAGAGAGAAGACTTTGGCAAGGGAGAGAGTTAGTGGAGGGCCAGGGGGCCCACACCATGTGCTGGCGCCACCAGGGGCTGGCCACGCCACCCTATGGTGTGCCTGACTGGTGGGTCCCTTGGGGCCTCCCAGGTGGCTTTCTGCCTCATTTTTAACATAAAAATTTATTATAATTTTTCTGGAATTTTTCGAGAAGCTTTTTTGTAGAATTTTAATAAATAATAATATTTCTCGAAAACAAAAGTGAAAGGGTGGTAAAAAAAACCAAAACCAGCACTACAGAGGTTCTATGACACTCTAATGGAAGAATATCCAAAGAAAACAAAGGTGGTAGTGGTGAAAACAAAATTATGGATGGTGAAAACATGCATATCCTCAGAAATCGGAGTGAAAATATCAGGAAAACATGCATCGGGATGGTGGAAAACATGATTGTACTCAAGTAGAAATGTCATAACAGAAGTAAACAAGGTGGAAACATAATGGGGAAGGTGAAAACATAGTGAAAACAATGTCCTATTCATTCAAAATCATTTTGTTAACAAGGGTGATCAAGTCTTATTACTAGAATAATTTTTATATGAAGAAAAACTTTGCTAATCACTAAATAATTATGTTACCTCAACCTTGATAGGCATAGTCCCAATCATAATTATTTCATATTCCTTTGGTGGTACTGGAATGGGACAATAAAATTCTCCAATCTTGATGGTCTCAATATTTTCCATTGAATTTAGACCATATTTCTTATCAATCTTGTTGGGAAAATAAACAGTATGCTCTTTATCATTAACATTAAAAGTAACTTTTCCTTGATTGCAATCAATAACAGCCCCTGCATTATTAAGAAAAGGTCTTCCCAGAATATAGACATATTATCATCTTCGGGCATTTCCAACACAACAAAGTCAGTTAATATCAGACAATTATTAGCAACTTGAACATAAATATCCTCACGTATACCCACAAGAATACCAGTAATTTATCAGCCATTTGCAAAGATATATCAGTTGGTATTAATTTTTCTAGGAGGAGTCTTTTATAGAGTAAAACGCATGACACTAACTCCAGCTCCTAGATCACACAAAGCAGTTCTAACATAATTATTTATAATAGAACAGTGAATAGTTGGTATACCAGGATCTCCAAGTTTCTTAGGAACCTTGCCATTAAAATAATAATATGCAAGCATAGTGGAAATTTCCTCATTAGGAATCTTCCTTTTGCTAGAAACAATATCTTTCATATATTTTGCATAAGGAGGCAATTTAATAGCATCAGTTAAAGGAATTTGCAAGAAAAAAGGTTTCATCCATTCACAAAACTTGTTATAGTGTTCTTCTTCTTCTTATTTCTGTTTCTTATTAGGATAAGGCATTGGTTTTTGCACCCAAGGTTCTCTTTCATTACCATGTTTATTAGAAATAAAATCTTCCTTAGTGTACTTTGTATTTTAGTTTGCTTTTCAGGTGCCTTTTCAATTTCTTCTTTATCAGAAGCATCATTCTTTTCATTACCACTTTCAGTTTCAGCATCAGAAATAGATATACTATTAGGATCTTTAGCAAGTTCAGAGGATTCTACAGCAGTTTTATGTTTCTTCTTAGTATGAATAACATCATTATTAATTTGCTGAAAATATTGTTCAATTCTTTTAGGATGTCCCTCAGGATATAAAGGATCTTGTGTAGCAATACCACTTCTAGTTCTTATTTCATAAGCATGTTTTTGTTTAGAAGCATTAACTAGCAAATCTTTTTGCACTTCAGCAAGCTGATCAATTTGAGTTTGAACCATTTGAAAATATTTATTAAGAATTTTAACATCATTAGAGGTTCTTTCTATAATACCATGCAAATCATTAATATCTTTAGAGTTTTCCATTAGGTGATTTTGTACTCTCATATTAAAATTGTCTTTCTTAATAACATAATTATCAAATTTATCTAAGCATTGATCAGAAGATTTTCTATAGGGAATATCTGTACAATCAAAATATTGGAGAGAGTGTACCGCAATGGGTGATGAGTGAGGGATTGTCTTACATAATTCTTCTATAGGTGGAAGATTCTTCACATCTTCAGATTTAATACCCCTCTCTTTAAGAGATTTCTTGGCTTTTCTCATCACTTCATCATTTAATTCAATCATTCCTCTCTTCTTGGGTGTTGGTGTTGGTGTTGATACTAGAGTAGGGGTCGCCTTAGGCTCAACCATAGTCCAATCATCATGATTTTGGCTTGTTTAGCCATTAATTCCTCAGCTTCTTCTAGAGTTTTTTTTCCTGAAAACACAACAACACAACTATCCAGGTATGTCCTAGATTCAACGGTTAGTCCATTATAGAATATATCAAGAAGTTTATTATCTTCTACCTTATGCCCAGGTGTAGCCCTAACTAAATAACAGAACCTTGCCCAAGATACATGCAATTTCACTTCTTCCAATTGCTTGAAATTAAATATATTTTGTAAAGCAGCATGTTGAGCACTAGCAGGAAAATATTTTCGAAAGAAAGCATTAACCAAACCAATAGGACTATCAATATATCCAGGAGACAAATTATTAAACCAATTTTTAGCTTCATGCTTTAATGAGAAAAGGAATGTTTTAGTAACAAAGTAGCAATGTTTCTTAAGATCATCAGAGAATAAACTACTCAAAGAGGAGAGCTCATTCATATGTTTCATAGAATTTTCATTTTCAGTACCACAAAAAGGTATAAATCAAGAGATAAATCATAATCCTTATCCCTAAAATTAATAGGATAAATGGCAAACTTAGCATCAGAAAATAATTTATATTTAACAGCACGACTTTCCATAAGACATATAACATGTAACATCCCAAGTATGAAATCTCCCCCTAGATGTTTGTTTCTTGTTTATTATTGCTTTGCATCATGTCATCATATTCTTTGCATCTGTTTCCATCTGTTTTCTATTTGAATTCCAAAACAAAAATTCAATTGTGGTTCATACTTGTTATGTTACAATGTGTCAAATAAAAACTATCAAACAAACAATAATTTGTTCTACAATTGGAATCAAAAACTTAAATTGGCTTAACTTTCAATTATTTCTTTTGATACCAAATTGCTCAACTCATTTAATTTCCAAAACAATATCATCAATTGTATTTATTTGGAAAAATAAAAGTTAGTGCTGTTACAAAACAAAGCAATAAAATTTCCCTAATTTTTTTCCCTAGCACCAACCTCTCCTTTTTCTCTCTAATTCCTTTGCAGCAAAAAAAAAATAACAGAAAACATTAAAAAGAGAGGGAGAGGGGGAATAGGGCCTGCAGCCCAATTGGGCCAGCCCAAGTGCTCCTGGCCCGTACCCCCCCCCTCACGGTTGTCTTCTTCCTCCGTACGGTGTACGACCCCCATCCATGGTGTCCACGTAGGGGTTGCAGGGAGCAGACGGTCGATCCGCACTCCCCCTCCCCCTTAAGAATCCTTGCCCTCGAATCTCCCCCTCCTGCCCTAATCTCCTCCTCCTTCTTCCTCTCGGGCGCCGCCCTTTTCTCTCCCTCCGGCCTCCCTTCGCTGTACACCACCGAGAGCTCCTCACCGTCACCTTCCTCTCCGGAGCGCCGCCCCACGGTGCCCGCCCGGCCGCTTAGGCCGGGAACGGAACCGGCGCGGCTCCCTCTCCCTCGCTGTGGCCTCCGTTTCCGCCGAGGCCACCGGGAACCACCGCCGCCAACCTCGCCGTCGCCCACCACAGTCTGCCCCGACCTCCTCCTCCGCGGATCCCCTCGAGGTGAGCTCTACCGCCCTCGCCTCCTTCCCTCTCGGCGACCACGCAGCAGCACACGCCGGTCGCCCGCATCCGCCCCAGCCGCACACGCCAACCGCGGGCGAGCAGCCACGGCGGGGGCTGGCCACCGCGAGCAGCGCTCGCCGGCCGTCCCTGTCCGCCCTCCGTGTCCGCTACTGAACCTGCAGAGAGGTGCAGAGAAGTTCAGAAGCGAACTGAACAAAGGTTCAGTTATATTTTCTACAGGTTAAACCCCACCGGTGCACCTACCTGACAAGATCCCGCAGGGCACCCCAGTGGCTATGCACTCGCTGCCCTTACAGGGGGTCGCGGGTTCGAGCTCCCCCCCACCCCCCCGCGCTTTAGCCACACCTTTTTCTGTTTTGTTTTTCAGATCCAACACAGCCCCCTAAATTGCACACAAGTCCTTGTACATTCTTTTAGGTCCCTGCAGTTTTTTTTTAAGGTCCCTAGCTGTGGAATTAAATAGCAGATTAATAACCAAACTTTAAAAATGCCTAACTAATTAATTACAACTCCAAATTTAACATTTTTAATATGTTTTCAATACCAAATTTAATACTCTATCTAATTAAGCCATTTGTTTTCTGTTTTGAGCATGGCAAATAATTTCAAATTTCAAATTCAAACTATTCCTTTCACATTTGCTAAATTCCATAACTAATTCATTATTAATCCAAATCATGCAAATAAAATATGTTTTCCATACCATTTTAACCACCAATTCAAATATAAATTTTGTTTCATGATTTGAATAATTAAAATTGCTTAAATAATTTAATCCTTATTTAATTCATTTAAATTTGATAAAATCATAACTTGCTCAAATAAAATTATTTTTGAACATGCAAAATATGTTTTCAACCTAGAAAAGTATAAAATTTTTAAATATGAATTTGAATTTATGTTTTGAACAAATAAAATTCAAATCAAATTCATGCTTGTTTTAAATTCATTTAAAACTTGTTTAATATTGTTTCAATCATAATAAATCCATCCTAACTCCTTTTTCAATATTTGAAACATGTAATCCAACTAAAACTTGGTGTTCTTTTCAAATATAAACTTTGTTATTTGTTTTGCACAATTTAAATTGGTGAAAACAACAACTATTTGTGTAATCCCTTTAAGGAACCAAAAATCCCTTAAACTAATAAATAAATTTCTAAATTGGTAAACCCTATTTTAAATTGGTTCTATTGTTGTTATTTTGTTGTTTTCCTCATCCATGCATCATACTAATTCACCTTCATCTGTTGATTAGTTGGAAAACAAATAATCTAACCCAAAATTCATGGGCTTTTCATATGCAACTCAAAATTGCATATGTGTCCATTTAATTTGTGTTACCATGTTTAGCTAGTTTATTTTGATGCAACCATTAACATGACATGCATCATCCCATGATTGTGCACTATGCCATGATATTGATTGTCTACCCTTTCTGCATTGTCTGTTTGCTTCTTCTCGGTTAGACGACGACGTTGAGACCGACGATCCTTACGACACCCCTTCTGAGGATTTAGCCCAGTACCAGGCTGCTGAGTTTGCAGGCAAGTTATCACTCACATGAACCACTGTGTTCCTTTCAACATTGGTTACCGATACTTTCCGTTGTTCTTTTCTGCTAGCCTTAGTAGTTGTTGTTTCTGTTACGAACCTATCACATGAATCCCTTAACCTTGATATTGCCTCACCTCCACTCCTATCACCCCTTTGGTTGAGCCATTGTCTTACTAGCATGCTTAGGTTGCTTTGCTCGAGTCTGTTACCCGTTACTTTCGTTACTACTTCTATTATGTTCTGGGGCTCGATGTTAATAAATCAACCTGTTGTTAATAATATGCTGATAAGACACCGGCAGGAGGCCCGGCGTGGTTTTGAGGCCTGCTAGTGTCGACCCTAATTAGGAAAAGGGTCTTGTCTACTGATCCATGATGAGCGTGCTCACCGCATCCGGGTGGTGGTATGGAACCCCCCTCGACTTTGACCTGATCCGCAGTTTGTCCGAAGAGCCACACTTAGTTCGGAGTTCCATTTGCGCATAAGCATGAATGGGTCGCTCCCATGGTTACTGTTGATGATGATGATGCATATAGGGTGAGGCCTGTGGTGCCGGGGGTGTGGTTTTCACCCCTGCGCTTAGGTTAGGTCGGACTGGCCGGGACCTTATAGCTCCGTGGCTCCTAGGACAGGTTGTAGAGATGGTTCGAGTCGTGTCGAGTCCACCTGAGTTTTAGTTGGTGGCTCGAGTGTGTACGGGTACTGGAGCACACCCTGCAGGGATAAATCTTCTCGAGAAGCCGTGTTGTCCGCGGTTATGTGACGACTTGGTGAAAGTACTGGCTAACAAGTACTCAGAACAACTTACACCTAACTAATGTTAACTTGACTAGTAATAGACTTATTGACACGACAACTTGATCCATTATTCATTAATCCAACTGTGTGAGTTATCCTCGGATTGCTTCTTTGGATAAGGGCGAGATCCAGGATGGGTTTGTTTGATGGTCAACAACAGTTGGATACGTTACGCTATCTTATCTACTTTCTGTTAGCTGGAAGTGGTAGTGTTTCTGTAGTTGGTTAGCGCAGCCAGTTGCAGCATCTTTTATAACCCCTTTCTTCCGTTGAACCCAAGGCATCTGTGCTTGGTGTTGACGGGTTACACTTTGGTGAACTGTGAGTCTTGCTTGCCAGTACGTTGTTGTACTGACCCCTTTGGGGCTGTGGTTTACGCAGACGACGATTCCGAGGATCCCCATGGAGGCTACTACGTGGAGTACGACGACGCTGTTGACGAGTAGATAGCGGACCCGGGCAGGATCCGAGACTTCGTGGATGGGCTCCGTTTTCCTTTCATTGCCGGCCTCTTAGGCCTATTTGGATTTGTCTGTACTCAGACCTGTTGAATGCTTCCGCTGCTATATAATGATGCTATGTTGGGACATGTGTCCTCTGGATGATTGTATTTTCTATCTCTTCTCTAGTGAGAGCTATTTGCAACTTATTTCCATCTTTTGTGTCTTAGAGATATGTTGTGCTATCATTCTGTTAAACGTTGTTGACGTACCCTGCGTGATTGATATGAAGTACGTCGACAGTAGTGCCTATGGTCTCTAGTGGATAGTTTACATCGACGATGGAATAGCAGGGCTTGTGTTGTCGCGCATAAGCGCAGGCCTACCAGGAAGCTGGGACGTGGGAGCAGTTATGCCCCATAATCCAAGCATCTGCTATCCAGTTCGGTCCGATGAGTATCCCCTAGAAACCAGGGTGCGACAAATGGTATCAGAGCCTGTCTGCCTGTAGGATCCTGGTCGCAGTTGAGTCTAGAAACTATTTTGTAGCTATACAGGAAAAATGAAACGCGAGAGTAGGATTTCTGCCATTTTATTTCTTTCCCCACCCACCCTCCCTTTTCTGGTAAGGAAGTGCAACATTGTTTTTCTCTTCTCATCTAAACTTTCAAGTTAGGTTTTCACGAATCCTGGTTTCTCTAGGATGGTTATATCTACTAGACCATAGGAATGGAGGTGGTTGTGACATGATTTATCATGTTGCCTACTCACGATTGAGAACGGTGGCAAATAAGCCCCGGAAGCAGATCCTCTATTCCTTAAGCAGTAGATATTGATCCTTTAGAAGCCCGGATGGGTTTTTCTCCGTAGTACCTCAGGTTTGTGGTCTCCTGTTTCCCAGTTGTTGCTTCGATATCGTCCTTCAGAATTCTTCTCTTCCGTTGTAACAACTTATCTGTTAATCCGTTGTTAACCTCCATCCTTGTTCTATGCTGTCGACTTACCGTCTGAAGTAATCCTTTTAAGCACTTATATTGGATTTTGTTGTCCGGTGGTGTGTTAACCTTGGTATCCTCTTCAGGATGGAAAGTGGTGACGAAGAACCCACACTGCCACCTGAGATGGGGAAAGTGCTGTCTCAGATGACACAAGTTATAAAGCAGATGCAGCAGAACCAAGACCTTGGGAGTAATGGCAACGCCCGGGTGTCTATTCGGGAGTTCCTTGAGCTCAATCCGCGCACGTTTGATAACTCCTCCGAGCCATTGGATGCTGATGAATGGCTCCGTGAAATGAACCGTACTCTTGTGGTAGCTCATGTGGCTGACGAGGACAGTGTTCCTTACGTGACCTACCTTCTCCGTGGACGATCCATGTCTTGGTGGCAGAATTTCCAAGAAATGAGAGGTTCTAGTGTGGCAATCACATGGGAGGATTTCAAGCAAGCCTTCGTGCGCCATCACATTCCCGATGGGCTCATGGAGAAAATGCGTGAGGAATTCTATTCTTTCACACAAGGCAAATTGGACGTTCTCGAATACCAAAGAGAGTTCAATCGGCTGGCTCGCTACGCCGGAGATGAAATCTCCACGGAAGCGAGAAAGATGGCAAAGTTCCGCAGGGGTCTAAACCCGGAACTCAAGTATGCTCTCACCAACGTCAAGGCCAAGAATTTTGAGGACCTCATCAACATCGCTCTAAATGAAGAGCATGGGCGCAAGTTGGTTGAGGAATCTCGTAAGCACTCTCGTGAACAGGCTAATCTCTCGAAAGCTATCATGCCTCCACAAAAACGAAGAGTTTGGGTTCCATATACCACTACAACACCGCCCATCTGCTTGCCAAGCCCGACAGGAATTCTTCCCCGCCCTCCCACCCCAGTGGTATCTTCAGGAGGTGCTCCATCTCAGCCAGGTCCAACAACTCCTCGTTCTGTTGTTACATGCTACAAGTGTGGACAGCCGGGCCACTATTCCGATAAGTGTCCGCAAAGGCACCTCTTTCCACCTCCACCTCGCCACAGGTCGACCCCGACAAGAATACGTGGTCCTCCGTTGGGTTGTTACAACAGCAACGACCTTGGCGTGAGAACCGTTAAGGTGAACCATGTCAAGGCCCAGGGAGCAGAAGAATCTCCAGAGGTTGTAAATGGGCACACTTCTTGTAAACTCGTTTCGTGCTAAAGTCTTGTTCGATTCTGGTGCTTCACACTCTTTCTTCTCTCAATGCTTTGCAAACAACAGTGGAATCAACTTCGAACAATTGTCTATCCCTCTCCTAGTGAAATCACCGGGATCTAGCTGGCAAAGCAATAAAGTTAGCCAGAACATCGAGATCACAATTGGAAACCTTCCATTCCAGGCATCTCTGATAGCTCTCCACTCTTCAGATATTGATGTCATCCTTGGGATGGATTGGCTGGTAGCCAACAAAGCAGTCATTGATTGTCCTGCTAAGTCTGTCAAAATCACACACCCTTCTGGCCAGATAGTCTACTTCCATGCTGAAAATCCAGTTGCTCAACTCTACACTCTCAATGCAAATCCTCTACCATCTATTGAAGCTATTCCGGTGGTTTGTGAATTCCCTGATGTCTTCCCGGAAGAATTGCCAGGAATGCCTCCGGACAGAGCAGTTGAGTTCGTGATCGAACTTGAACCAGGCACTGCTCCAATCTCTAAGCATCCATACAACATAGCTCCTCCTGAACTGAAGTTGTTGAAGGAGCAAATCGATATGTACATGGAGAAAGGTTACATTCAACCTAGCTCCTCGGCTTGGGGATGCCCAACTATGTTCGTTGCGAAGAAGGATCAAACAAAGAGACTCGTGGTTGACTATCGTCCTCTTAACGAGAAAACCATCAAAAACAAGTATCCAATTCCCCGTATCGATGATCTTTTTGATCAACTTGCTGGAGCCTCAATATTCTCCAAGCTGGACTTGAGAATGGGTTACCATCAAATAAAGATCAGAAAGGAAGATATTCCAAAGACAACCTTCACAACTCGCTACGGTCTATATGAATACACCGTCATGTCCTTTGGTCTCACCAATGCACCGGCGACCTTCTCTAGACTCATGAATTCTGTCTTCCATGAATACCTCGACAAGTTTGTTGTGGTATATCTTGATGATATTCTTGTCTACTCAAAATCCGAGGAAGAGCATGGAGAACATCTTCGTCTCACTCTCATGAAACTTCGCGAGCATCGTCTGTATGCCAAGTTCTCCAAGTGTGAGTTCTGGATTCCAGAAGTTGCTTATCTTGGTCATGTCATCTCTGCCAAGGGCATAGCCATTGATCCAGAAAAGGTTAAGGCAATTGTCGATTGGAAACCTCCCAAGACGGTGAAGCAAGTCAGAAGTTTTCTTGGTTTGGCTAGCTATTGCCGTCGTTTCGTCCAAAACTTCTCCAAGATTGCCAAACCTCTCACTGATCTCACAAAGAAGGACAAGAAGTTCGTTTGGTCTCCACAATGTGATGAAAGTTTCAATCTCCTCAAGACTAAACTCACTTCTACACCAGTTCTGGTTGGCCCAGATACTACCAAACCTTTCCAGATATTTTGTGATGCTTCTCTCCAGGGTCTAGGAGCAGTTCTTATGCAAGAACGTCAAGTTGTGGCTTATGCTTCACGTCAGTTGAACCCACATGAGCAAAACTATCCCACTGATGATCTTGAACTCGCAACAGTTGTGTTTGCCCTCAAGAAATGGAGGCAATACTTGTTGGGTAATCGCACTGAAATCTTTTCCAATCATAAGAGTCTGAAGTACATCTTCACTCAACCTGATCTAAACCTCAGGCAAAGGAGATGGATTGAAAAGATCAAAGACTTCGATCTTACCATTTCTTACACTCCAGGCAAGGCTAATGTTATGGCCGATGCTCTCAGTCGCAAGTCATATTGCAATAATCTCATGATCATGGAAAGCCAACCTCCTCTTCATGAAGAATTCCAGAAGCTGAACCTTGGTCTTGTTCCTCAAGGTTATCTTGCAAACTTGACAGCCAGTCCAACTCTCGAGGACAAGATTCGTTCTGAACAGCTTCGTGATGCTGAGATCAAGAAGATCGCAAATAACATCAAAGCAGGCAATGTGAAGTATGAGTGCTTCTCAATTGATGACAAGGGAACTGTGTTCTTTGAAGGACGCATTGCAGTTCCTCAAATTCAAAGTCTCAAAGATGTTATTCTCAAGGAGGCTCATGAAACTCCTCTTTCCATACACCCTGGAAGTACAAAGATGTACCAGGATCTCAAGACGCTGTATTGGTGGTCTGGCATGAAACGTGAAATTGCACAATACGTTTCTGAATGCGATGTTTGTCAACGTGTTAAGGCAGTTCATCAGAAAACATCCGGTCTTCTCCAACCCCTGAAAATTCCTGAGTGGAAGTGGGACATGATTGAAATGGACTTCGTCACTGGGTTTCCAAAGTCCAAGAAGGGCAACGATGCAATCTTCGTTGTTATTGATCGTCTCACTAAGGTAGCTCACTTCTTTGCTGTCAAAGAAACAATCTCAGCTAGCCAGTTAGCAGAGCTCTACACAACAAAGATTGTTCCTCTTCATGGTGTTCCATTGGAAATAAGCTCAGATCGTGGAAGCATATTCACTTCTCATTTCTGGAAGAGTTTTCAAGAAGCATTGGGCACCAAACTTCTGTTCAGCACAGCTTATCACCCTCAGTCTCAAGGGCAAGTCGAAAGAGTCAATCAAATTCTCGAGGATATGCTCAGAGCATGTGGTCTATCCTTTGGCATGAAATGGGAGGAATGTCTTCCATATGCTGAATTCTCCTACAACAACAGCTTCCAGGCAAGCCTAGGCATGGCACCGTTTGAAGCACTCTATGGCCGCAGATGCAGGAGTCCAATCAATTGGTCTGGAGCTGGCGAACGATCACTCTTAGGCCCTGACATTGTTAAGGAAGCCGAAGAGAAAGTTCGCATCATTCGTGACAATCTCAAGATTGCTCAGTCTCGTCAGAAAAGCTACTATGACAGCAAGCACAGGGATATGATTTATGCACCTGGTGACAAGGCATATCTCCGTGTAACTCCCCTCAGAGGCACTCATCGTTTTGGTGTCAAAGGAAAGCTAGCACCAAGATACATTGGTCCGTTCAACATTCTCTCAAGGCGTGCGGAAAATGCCTATCGTCTTGAACTTCCAGAAAAACTATCCAAGGTGCACGATGTGTTTCACGTGTCACAGCTCAAGAGGTGTTTCAAAGATCCAGATCGTGCAGTTGATCATGATTCCATTGAACTGCAAGATGATCTATCTTATGAGGAGCACCCTGTTCGTATTCTCGATGAGACCGAGCGTAAGACTCGCAACAAGAGCACCAAGTTCTTAAAAGTGCAGTGGTCTCATCATTCTGATAAAGAGGCAACGTGGGAGACCGAAGAGGATCTTCGCAAGAAGTATCCGGACCTTTTCACTTCTCAGTAGGAATCTCGGGGCGCGATTCCTTCAAGGGGGGCGTTTTGTAACATCCCAAGTATGAAATCTCCCCCTAGATGTTTGTTTCTTGTTTATTATTGCTTTGCATCATGTCATCATATTCTTTGCATCTGTTTCCATCTGTTTTCTATTTGAATTCCAAAACAAAAATTCAATTGTGGTTCATACTTGTTATGCTACAATGTGTCAAATAAAAACTATCAAACAAACAATAATTTGTTCTACAAAATTGGAATCAAAAACTTAAATTGGCTTAACTTTCAATTATTTCTTTTGATACCAAATTGCTCAACTCATTTAATTTCCAAAACAATATCATCAATTGTATTTATTTGGAAAAATAAAAGTTAGTGCTGTTACAAAACAAAGCAATAAAATTTCCCTAATTTTTTTCCCTAGCACCAACCTCTCCTTTTTCTCTCTAATTCCTTTGCAGCAAAAAAAAAACAGAAAACATTAAAAAGAGAGGGAGAGGGGGAATAGGGCCTGCAGCCCAATTGGACCAGCCCAAGTGCTCCTGGCCCGTACCCCCCCTCACGGTTGTCTTCTTCCTCCGTACGGTGTACGACCCCCATCCATGGTGTCCACGTAGGGGTTGCAGGGAGCAGACGGTCGATCCGCACTCCCCCTCCCCCTTAAGAATCCATGCCCTCGAATCTCGCCCTCCTGCCCTAATCTCCTCCTCCTTCTTCCTCTCGGGCGCCGCCCTTTTCTCTCCCTCCGGCCTCCCTTCGCTGTACACCACCGAGAGCTCCTCACCGTCACCTTCCTCTCTGGAGCGCCGCCGCCACGGTGCCCGCCCGGCCGTGCTTAGGCCGGGAACGGAACCGGCGCGGCTCCCTCTCCCTCGCCGTGGCCTCCGTTTCCGCCGAGGCCACCGGGAACCACCGCCGCCAACCTCGCCGTCGCCCACCACAGTCTGCCCCGACCTCCTCCTCCGCGGATCCCCTCGAGGTGAGCTCTACCGCCCTCGCCTCCTTCCCTCTCGGCGACCACGCAGCAGCACACGCCGGCCGCCCGCATCCGCCCCAGCCGCACACGCCAACCGCGGGCGAGCAGCCACGGCGGGGGCTGGCCACCGCGAGCAGCGCTCGCCGGCCGTCCCTGTCCGCCCTCCGTGTCCGCTACTGAACCTGCAGAGAGGTGCAGAGAAGTTCAGAAGCGAACTGAACAAAGGTTCAGTTATATTTTCTCGTTACAGGTTAAACCCCACCGGTGCACCTACCTGACAAGATCCCGCAGGGCACCCCAGTGGCTATGCACTCGCTGCCCTTACAGGGGGTCGCGGGTTCGAGCTCCCCCCCCCCCCCGCTCTTTAGCCACACCTTTTTCTGTTTTGTTTTTCAGATCCAACACAGCCCCCTAAATTGCACACAAGTCCTTGTACATTCTTTTAGGTCCCTGCTGTTTTTTTTAAGGTCCCTAGCTGTGGAATTAAATAGCAGATTAATAACCAAACTTTAAAAATGCCTAACTAATTAATTACAACTCCAAATTTAACATTTTTAATATGTTTTCAATACCAAATTTAATACTCTATCTAATTAAGCCATTTGTTTTCTGTTTTGAGCATGGCAAATAATTTCAAATTTCAAATTCAAACTATTCCTTTCACATTTGCTAAATTCCATAACTAATTCATTATTAATCCAAAAAATGCAAATAAAATATGTTTTCCATACCATTTTGAACCACCAATTCAAATATAAATTTTGTTTCATGATTTGAATAATTAAAATTGCTTAAATAATTTAATCCTTATTTAATTCATTTAAATTTGATAAAATCATAACTTGCTCAAATAAAATTATTTTTGAACATGCAAAATATGTTTTCAACCTAGAAAAGTATAAAATTTTTAAATATGAATTTGAATTTATGTTTTGAACAAATAAAATTCAAATCAAATTCATGCTTGTTTTAAATTCATTTAAAACTTGTTTAATATTGTTTCAATCATAATAAATCCATCCTAACTCCTTTTTCAATATTTGAAACATGTAATCCAACTAAAACTTGGTGTTCTTTTCAAATATAAACTTTGTTATTTGTTTTGCAAAATTTAAATTGGTGAAAACAACAACTATTTGTGTAATCCCTTTAAGGAACCAAAAATCCCCTAAACTAATAAATAAATTTCTAAATTGGTAAACCCTATTTTAAATTGGTTCTATTGTTGTTATTTTGTTGTTTTCCTCATCCATGCATCATACTAATTCACCTTCATATGTTGATTAGTTGGAAAACAAATAATCTAACCCAAAATTCATGGGCTTTTCATATGCAACTCAAAATTGCATATGTGTCCATTTAATTTGTGTTACCATGTTAGCTAGTTTATTTTGATGCAACCATTAACATGACATGCATCATCCCCATGATTGTGCACTATGCCATGATATTGATTGTCTACCCTTTCTGCATTGTCTGTTTGCTTCTTCTCGGTTAGACGACGACGTTGAGACCGACGATCCTTACGACACCCCTTCTGAGGATTTAGCCCAGTACCAGGCTGCTGAGCTTGCAGGCAAGTTATCACTCACATGAACCACTGTGTTCCTTTCAACATTGGTTACCGATACTTTCCGTTGTTCTTTTCTGCTAGCCTTAGTAGTAGTTGTTTCTGTTACGAACCTATCACATGAATCCCTTAACCTTGATATTGCCTCACCTCCACTCTATCACCCCTTTGGTTGAGCCATTGTCTTACTAGCATGCTTAGGTTGCTTTGCTCGAGTCTGTTACCCGTTACTTTCTGTTACTACTTCTATTATGTTCTGGGGCTCGATGTTAATAAATCAACCTGTTGTTAATAATATGCTGATAAGACACCGGCAGGAGGCCCGGCGTGGTTTTGAGGCCTGCTAGTGTCGACCCTAATTAGGAAAAGGGTCTTGTCTACTGATCCATGATGAGCGTGCTCACCGCATCCGGGTGGTGGTATGGAACCCCCCTCGACTTTGACCTGATCCGCAGTTTGTCCGAAGAGCCACACTTAGTTCGGGAGTTCCATTTGCGCATAAGCATGAATGGGTCGCTCCCATGGTTACTGTTGATGATGATGATGCATATAGGGCGAGGCCTGTGGTGCCGGGGGGTGTGGTTTTCACCCCTGCGCTTAGGTTAGGTCGGACTGGCCAGGACCTTATAGCTCCGTGGCTCCTAGGACAGGTTGTAGAGATGGTTCGAGTCGTGTCGAGTCCACCTGAGTTTTAGTTGGTGGCTCGAGTGTGTACGGGTACTGGAGCACACCCTGCAGGGATAAATCTTCTCGAGAAGCCGTGTTGTCCGCGGTTATGTGACGACTTGGTGAAAGTACTGGCTAACAAGTACTCAGAACAACTTACACCTAACTAATGTTAACTTGACTAGTAATAGACTTATTGACACGACAACTTGATCCATTATTCATTAATCCAACTGTGTGAGTTATCCTCGGATTGCTTCTTTGGATAAGGTGCGAGATCCAGGATGGGTTTGTTTGATGGTCAACAACAGTTGGATACGTTACGCTATCTTATCTCCTTTCTGTTAGCTGGAAGTGGTAGTGTTTCTGTAGTTGGTTAGCGCAGCCAGTTGCAGCATCTTTTATAACCCCTTTCTTCCGTTGAACCCAAGGCATCTGTGCTTGGTGTTGACGGGTTACACTTTGGTGAACTGTGAGTCTTGCTTGCCAGTACGTTGTTGTACTGACCCCTTTGGGGCTGTGGTTTACGCGGACGACGATTCCGAGGATCCCCATGGAGGCTACTACGTGGAGTACGACGACGCTGTTGACGAGTAGATAGCGGACCCGGGCAGGATCCGAGACTTCGTGGATGGGCTCCGTTTTCCTTTCATTGCCGGCCTCTTAGGCCTATTTGGATTTGTCTGTACTCAGACCTGTTGAATGCTTCCGCTGCTATGTAATGATGCTATGTTGGGACATGTGTCCTCTGGATGATTGTATTTGCTATCTCTGCTCTAGTGAGAGCTATTTGCAACTTATTTCCATCTTTTGTGTCTTAGAGATATGTTGTGCTATCATTCTGTTAAACGCTATTGATGTACCCTGCGTGATTGATATGAAGTACGTCGACAGTAGTGCCTATGGTCTCTAGTGGATAGTTTACATCGACGATGGAATAGCAGGGCTTGTGTTGTCGCGCATAAGCGCAGGCCTACCAGGAAGCTGGGACGTGGGAGCAGTTATGCCCCATAATCCAAGCATCTGCTATCCAGTTCGGCCCGATGAGTATCCCCTAGAAACCAGGGTGCGACATAACAGCATCATTATCCTCCATAGATTGTATTTTATCAATAAGATCATCATCACTAAGTTCAATATAGGCATCACAAAAATCATAACTAGGATTTTATCTAAACTCAGGTGAAAAAGCAGGAGTAACAGGATTTTTATCACGAGTTTCAGTGTTTGCAATATTTTTAGCTTTAGCAATAGTAGAATCTAAGAAAGGACCGAGAGAACCACTCTCATCAAGCAAAGTAGAAGAATTATCAAAAGTATCAAAAGTATTTTCAGATTCAGCAGAAGTAGCATGTGTAGCATGTGTATGTGGGGGTGTAAGAAGCTTACTCATAATAGATGGTGAATCAAGAGCAACAGAGGTGTTCAGAGTTGTACCTCTTCTTGTTGTGGATGGTAATATAGGAACTCTTCCATCACGAGACTTACCCATGATGAATGATTGGCACTAGATAATAGTACTCTTTGGTGAGCTTGCAAATAAAGCTATGCTCCCCGGCAATGACGACAGAAAATAGTCTTGATGACCCACAAGTATAGGGGATCGCAACAGTCTTCGAGGGAAGTAAAACCCAAATTTATTGATTCGACACAAGGGGATCCAAAGAATATTTGTGAGCCTTAACAAGTGAGTTGTCAATTCACCTGCACTTGTAAGTGGACTTGTTCGCAGTGATTTATCAGTAGTACCAGTTTTATAGTAGCAGGAGCAGTAAAATAATAATAGCAGTAGTATGAAAACAGCAGCAGTGGTGATTGGAGTAAACAGCGGGATTAAATAATGTAGGCATAGGGATGGATGAATGGACGTTGCATGGATAAGATAGTCCATATAATGATCAAGTCATGGGCATTGCAGATAAATAAGATAAAGCATCCAAGCACTAAGTAACCATAGGTATGTGTTCCGTAAATAGTCGTACGTGCTCGCAATGAGAACTTGCACAACATCTATTGTCCTACCAGCCCGTTTCAGCGGGGCCTCAAGGGAACTACTAGGAATTAAGGTGTTCCTTTTAATAGAACACCAGAGCAAAGCATTAACACTCCATGAACACATGTGATCCTCACATCACAGCTATTCCCTAAGGTTGTCCCAATTTATGTCACTTCGGGGCCTCGGGTTCCGGACAATGATATGTGTAAACAACTTGCAGGTATGATCAAGAAACAATAATAATCATCATGATTCAATAACATGTTCAGATCTGAGATCATGGCACTCGGGCCCAAAGTGGCAAGCATTAAGCATAACAAGTTGCAACAATGTCAATAGCACTAATAGAGGATACTAGGCACTATGCCCTAACAATCAGGGCATTATTACATGAACGAACTCATCCAATCCCTACCATCCCCTTCATCCTACAGCGGGGGAATTACTCACACATCGATGGGGGAAACATGGATGGTCGATGGAGAGGCGTTGGTGATGACGGTGGCGATGATCTCCTCCAATTCCCCGTCCCGACAGTGTGCCAGAACGGAGTTTCTGAATCCCGAAAAAGGATTCGCGATGGCGGCAGAGCTACGGACTTCTTTCTGGAAAACTATCAAACCCCCTCGTGTTTTAGGGTTGAAGACTATTTGTAGTCGAAAGGGGAGACCGAGGGGGGCCCTGGGTGGCCCACACCATCTATTGGCGCGGCCAGGGGGCCGCGCCACGGGGTGGTGTGGCCCCCTGTGGCTCTTCTCCTGGCCTCCTTCTAGCTCCCGGGGTCTTCTGGTGTTTTAGGAGCAATGGAGTCTTTTCTTGGCAATTTCCCAAAAGTTGATTTTTCCGCGCAAAAACGAGACAACAAGGTAATTCTGCTGAAAATAGCGTTAGTCCGTCATCACAATACAAACTTGCAGTACTCATAGGATTCGAAAGGCTACTATCATGGCATGAGCATTGGAAATTAAAATGACCCACTTTATAGCAAAGTTCACAAATAAAAGGATAGAGGGCACAAACTTTTTCACCTAGATCATCTAGAGCCCTACTCCAGATTCTAGTTTTTTCATTCCTATGATGGATACAATATTCTTCTTCAATTTGATTCTTTTCACAGGGTTTAAATGCTCCACAAAAATTAACATGCTTATAAGAAATAGTACTTTCAGAAGTTTGAGCATGTTCATTGCAATCATCAATAACAATTTTATTTTCCATGCAAGTGTATTTAAAAGGTTCATGATATATTTCCCAATTTTCTTTAGGAATATTAAGATAAGAAGCAAAGGATCTATACCAACCAACAGCTATTTGAGGATCAAGACCATATTTAGCATTAAGCTCATGAAAATCGGCAGTTTCAGCAAAAGCCTTAATGCAATCATACTCATAGTTTATACCCGATTATTTACCTTTGTTATTCCAATCTTCACTATTGATTCAAACTCTCTCAAGAAGATCCCACTTAGCTTCAACCTTCTTACTTCAAAAAGAACCTTCTGAACAGGCATCTAGATAATCCTTCCAATGTCCTGAAAGCCTTGCATAAAAATTAGTAACAATTATTTCCTCAGGAAGCTCATGGTTAGGACATTTGAGTATTAATGTTTTGAGTATTCCCCAATATTTGGCAATGCTTTATCCATCATGAGGCCAAAAATTATAAATGTAATTCCTATCTAAATATAGTTCATGAGAAGGATAAAATTTAGAGTAAAAGAGAGATTCACGTTCCTTCCACTCCAAATGATGAGGATCATCTAGTAGTTCATAGCACTCCCTTGCTTTGTCCTTAAGTGACAAAGGGAATAGCCTCCTCTAAACTTGGTCCGTTGAGATACCTACACACTTGAATAACTCGCATAATTCATGCATAAAATGTAAATGATCACTAGGATGGACAGTTCCATCTCCAAAATAACGGTTATCCATGACAAGTTCAACAATTTTCTTGGGTATTTTAAAAGGAGTGCTTTCAGTAGGAGGATTTAAAATATGACAAGCATAATTAGGTTTATCGCATATGGGGGATAAAGTATCATCAGAGCAAATTTTCTCCTCTAAAGCTGGAAAACTAAAAAGTTTATAAAAAGTAGCTTCCCCAAGCTTAGAATTTTCCATAGTGCTAGAAATAATGGTATCCAAATATTTAATGCTAATAACATTGCTACTAGAATGCAAATAAAGCTCTCTCATATTTTTTTTGTTTTCCATTAAGACTAACTAGTAAAAATGAAAACAAGCAACAAGTAAAAATAAGCCTAACTAGTAACTAGTGAAAACAAGAAACAAAAATATATAATTCCAGAATCTAAAGGAAATAACTTCGAGCACTCACACCTGAGGATGTGAGTATCTTTTACCTTACCTCCCCGGCAACGACGTCAGAAAAGAGCTTGATGTCTACGCACACTTCTATTCTTGTAGACAGTGTTGGGCCTCCAAGTGCAGAGTTTTGTAGAACAGCATCAAGTTTCCCTTAAGTGGATCACCCGAGATTTATCGAACTCAGGGAGGTAGAGGTCAAAGATATCCCTCTCAAGCAACCCCGCAATTAGGATACAAGAAGTCTCTTGTGTCCCCCAACACACCCGATATACTTGTCAGGTATATAGGTGCACTAGTCCGTCGAAGTGATAGTAAAATGCAAGTAATATGGATGATAATAAGTGATAATAGAAATCTGAAATAAAAATGGAAGCAAGCAAACATGTAGCAGAACAGGCGGAAAAGGTGTTCAATGCTTGGAAATAAGGTATAAGGATCCTACTTTCACTATTGGACACTCTCAACAATGATCACATAATTGAATAACTAAATACCTTCTCTTCATTATGCTACTCTTAACCACTCTCCGGTCGAATAACAACACCAATCCATGCATAGGGCTTTAACAACACTCCTCAGAGTAAGCACTTTCCCAACTACGTAACCCCCATGCTATCACCATGGGACCTAGATGGTTCCATGCAAACACCACAATTTCATAGGGTTATCCAACACAAAGTATAAATATAATGCTAAACCACACGGTGCACACACTGTCACCTTTACACCGTGATCAAAGTGTTTATGGAGATCTCATAACAAATAACGAACACTGATCATTGCGTAGGGCTGCAAAAGTCATTCCTTAAAGTAAGCATTCCAATGTCTAGTTAACCCCACGCTGTCACTATAAGCGCCCTGGATGGTACTAGACAAACACCACAATTCATAGAGGAGACATACACGATGTGCACACTGTCACCTTCACACCGCGGGACAAGGTGACTCCAAAGTTTATATTAATAAATCACTTGAGTAGCAAAAGATGAAGAGTAACATCTACTAATTCAACTAGATTACAAAGCTCACGATCACATATATATCACACCATGGGAGAGAGAGATGAACCACATAGCTACCGATAGATCCCTCAGCCTTGAGGGAGAACTACTCCCTCCTCATCATAGGACACATCAACGGAGATGGAGATGGCGGTGGAGTCGATGGAGATGGTTCCGAGGTCACTTCCCCGTCCCCGTAGGGTGCCAAAACAAAGATATGTCCCCCGAAATTTGTCGGTGGCGGCGGTCGAGCTACATATGTATTTTGTGAAAAAGGTCGATCTTTTTAGGGTTTTCCCTCGGGGGAGTATAAATAGGAGAAAGGGCGATGCCGAGGGGTGGCCAAGGGGCCCACACCACCAGGTGGCGCGGCCAGGGGGACCCGTGCCACCCCATGGTGTGGCCACCTGTGGCCCCCCTCCGGAGCTCTTTGGGACTTCTGGAAGCTTCTGGGACTTTTGGCTTTCGAATTTACCAGTTTCGAGAATATTTCCAGAACATTTTCTCTGAAATAAAAAACAGCAGAAAACATGGAACTGGCACTTGGCATATTGTTAAGAGGTTAGTCTCAAAAAATGTGTAAAAATGCTATAAAGAAGGGAGAAAAGATGTAGCAATTGGCATAATATCATCATGGAGCATCAGAAATTATAGATACGTTAGAGACGTATCAATCGTTTTCTCGTCGTGTTTTTGTTTTGATCTATTTTTGCTAGGGTTTCATATAAAGATTTAGAGCCACAATGTCCTTTCCGGGAACCTCCAAGGATAACTTCTTCGTGAACATCATCAACCCATACATGAATGAGTTGAAGGTGCATCCCAAGGAGTTGCTGCTCAAGGAAGGGAAAGTGCAGAAAGAAGATGTTAGGGGTCCTAAAGGAGAAGGGAGTCTGGAAGCCAGGTTGGAAGAGTTGGAGCAAGAAGTCTTTAGGTAAAATAAGATGGCGGAATATGGAGTGGACATTATCCACAAAATAAGTGCAAAACTCATTGCTAAGCACAAGAAGGAGACTGCCAAGCTTTCGGAGGATATCTTCTCGCTCCACGAGACCACCAACAAACTACAAGCACAACTTTACGACGTGCAGAATCAAAACTGTGAGTATCAGATCAGGCTTAAACGTATAAGTTCTGCTGCCAGTTTCAGGATATTGGAGACCAAGTCATCATTTGTTGATGGAGAGCCTTTACCTTGGAAGTCTAATGATGAGGAGGATTCACCACCACCACCAAAGGAGTAATTTATCATCGGTATTGGCATCCCCTTGGCTTGTTCTAAGCTTGGGGGAGTGTCGCGGTATCACACCATTGTTTTCACATTTTTACTTTTTTTTAGTAGAGTCATATCATGAGTAGAGAAGTTATCATATAGGGTGGTTTCCCGTATGGAAGTATCTCTACTTTAGCTTGTTATCTATGTATCCCTTGGTGTGTGTTGTCGTTATGGAATATTTATGAGAAGTTTTATCATTTAATTTCTACACACCTTACTTTAGTTGGCAATTTCTGTTATATGATTGATCTTGTTGTTAGTATTGGTATCAATTTGGTAGCATCAAGTTAATCTATTTGGTTTTGGCAAACTTAGCATTGGTCATTAGCAACAATACTTTGAGGCTTAAGTAGAAAAGAGGGAGATGCATGCAAATATATTATTCCATTATCTTTCTTTCTTCTTGGATCATAAGCTTAGTATTCTCAAGTTAAGATCTTTTGTACTTACAAGGAAGATTGCATGATTGTTTCTATCACATGTATATTTGTTTGTTTCCCTCAACTCTTATGCTTGCTACCCAACCTTGCTAGCCAAAAATTTGTACTGCGAGGGAATGCTTCTCGTGCATCCAAACCTTGAGCCAAAAACCATGTCATATGTGTCCACCATACCTACCTACATGTGGTATTTAAACGCCACTCCAAGTAAATTGCTTGTGTGCTACCTTTAGAACCTTCAAAATTATATCAGTTTTGTGCTCTGCTTTAGCTCATGAGGACATAGGTAGACGGTCTTTATTTCACTCGTTGATTGGACTTTACACACCTAGACTAGTGGCACATCTTCTTATCCAACTGGTAGAAGAGCTGGCAACGGGGTGCCCAGCTCCAAACTTGGTTACTATAAATTCTCTTCACTCTTTTGCCCCTGATTTATCCATTAAAGCATGATTGTGTAAACAAAAGAGAAGAGGAATGATCTACTAACCTCAGTAGAAAGGACGTCCTTCAATGTGAGCCGCTATTCTAAAGTCTAGTCAACTTGTGACTTAATGTACTGTCTGCTTGCTGATTCGTTGACATAGACATACACCTCTCTCAAAATTGTTTTCATTACCTCTGTTTATCAAATAAAAAGCTCTAGCACATGAGTTAATCCCTGCTTCCCTCTACGAAGGGCCTATCTTTTACTTTTATTTTGAGTAAGTTAACCTACTCATTTCTTTATTAAGAAAGCATTTGAGTTCTTGTGATCCAACCATCTATATGTTGATTTATTCAATCATGTCTTTTATCCTTCCTTGTTTAGTACAATGTTTTTATCTGAATGAATATTACTTTGAAAGTTATGAATGACTATAAGAAGACTGCAATGATTGGGAATGTAAAACTCTACAATATAAGCTCTAATATAAATACTCTGATCGAAAGATAAGTACAATATGTTAATTGTTCTCTGACCAAGAGAAAAGTTTGCCATAACCAATTATGATTTTCTCTTTGCACCTTTATTGTGATCCCCTCTAATAGTTTCAAGTTAAGTTATATGAGAGGAAGTTGCTGTCTAGAATGACTTGTTTATTGATAAAGTGATGCTTCTTGTCCGTATTTTATTTATCGACACTTCACTCCATAAATCTGTGGTCATGTTTAATGAGTTCAGTTTCGCTTGGGGGGAGTTGATACGTCCATTTTGCATCACTATTTTACATCATAATTTACTATTATTCATCGATATATTTTGTATTTAGAGACGTACTTATGTTATTTCACCTATTTTACAATTATTGGAGAATAATTCACCGGGACCAAAAATCTGCTAGAAAAAGCACCATCAAGATACCATATTTCTGAAGATAAGAAGAAGAAGGGAAACATCAGATAGTTCTTAGGATGGCAGATGACATAGCTATCCAGGAGGGGAGCCAGAGGAGGCTACCAGGGGCCCACATCACCTGGTGGCCCCCCTTTGACGTGCCGCCATTTGGTGTGGCCACCCTGGCCCACACTGGCAGCCCCCTCTCACGTATTTCATCCCCAAGGAACCCTAAGACCTGGAGAACCATCGAGGAAATATTCCGCAGCCTCCTCGAGGCGGAAAACAACAGAGAGAGAAAAGCTCCCCGGCAGGGAGAAATCTGCTGGGGAAAGCCCTCCCCGGAGAGGGAAAATCATCCCATCGTCACCGTCATCGCACAAGGAATCATCAAGATCATCATCGTCATCGTCATCACCACCATCACCATCATCCTCACCATCCACCTTTGTCCCTCTGTAACAATTAGGGTTCTATATCGTTGTTTTCCACTAGATCTCTCTCCCGGTGTGGATTACTTGTTAGTAGTTGATGCTTACGAGATTTATCGTGTTTACACTTTATGACCAGATTTTTATTCATCGTTATATCACCTCTGATCATGATCTATATGTTGTCTTTAGAGTAGTTCGTTTAGTTCTTGAGGACATGGGAGAAGTCAAAGATGTTAGTAGTGGAATTATGTTGAAGTAATATTTACAGGTTTGATACTTAAGTTGTGGTGCTATTCTTCTAGTGGTGTCATGTGAACGTCGACTACATGACACTTCACCTTTATGGGCCTAGAGGGATGCATTGTGTATTTGGCTACTAATTTTGGGGTTGCCGGAGTGACAGAAATCTAAACCCCCGTTAGGAAACCGATGCATGAGGGAGTGTAGGATCCTAGAGTTTAAGGCAGTGGTTAGATTTATCTTAATTACTTTTTTGTAGTTGCGGATGCTTGCAAGGGGTATAATCACAAGTATGTATTAGTCCTAGTAGGGCAGTGCATTAGCATAGGTTCACCCACACAACACCTACCGAAACAATAAACATTAATCATCTGTAGGAAACGAAAGCGCTTGACGAAATTCCCATGTGTCCTCAAGAACGTTTGGTCATCATAAGTAAACCAACCGTCTTGTACTTTACTGTAAAAAGGATTGGGCCACTTGCTTCAATTATTATTACTGTCTTTTATTTACTCGCACTTTATTTATCTGCTATATCGAAAACCCTAGAAAACTTATTTGCTAGTATTTACAGTGAATCCTTTATCCAAACTACTTGTCAATGCCTTCTGCTCCTCGTTGGGTTCGACGCTCTTATTTATCGAAAGTACTACGATACACTCCCTATACTTGTGGGTCATCAAGGGCAGGGGAGGGGATCCAGGGTGTGTACATACCTTCAGGTACTTGCGCGGGAATGATGACGACGACGCGTGATGGGTAGGGCGACGACGACGCGCGACGGGGAGGGCGACGACGACACACGACAGGGAGGACACGTGGAGGACGGCGCTCGGGGTGGGGCGACTGAGCGGCGTCGGGACTGCTTCTTCCAGAGGAGGGGATGTGTGAAGGATCGAGAGGTTAACTAGAGGGGGGTGAATAGGTTAACTACAAATTTTAACTTCTTTTTCAAGTTAACAAGGTAATGCTCAAATATAGATTATCTAGATTATGCAACTAGGTGAGCAATCCTATATGTTGAGCAAGTACAACTAGCACAAGGTGAATAAATGACTAAGCTAGTAGTAACAAGTAAAGGTAAGTTGAGGAATAACCGAACATAATGACGCGGAGATTTATCCTGAAGTTCACTTCCCAATGGAAGCTAATCTCCGTTGGAGTGGCGCGGTGCCACCAAAGTGGAACACCGAGTAGGCCTCAAATGCCACACCGTATCTCCTTCGAGTCCTTCCACCGATGTGGATAGGCTCGAATCACTATGTTGCCGTTGAGGTTGACAACTAGAACCTTTACAAGGATGAGGCACACTCCACAAGATTGGAGGGTCCTCACCAAATCCCGAGAGCTGCCAAGACTCCGAGAAGCAAGATCCACGAGCACAAAAGCACCGGGGATATCAACAAGGCTCCGAGCTCCGATGAACTAATAGCAACAAGATTCTTGGCTCCAATGAACCAAGAATGACAAGATCCCTAAGGGATGAGTGGGTGGATTTCTAATCAATTTGGTGGAGTTGTAGATCGGAGTGTCTCCCTCAAATCCCAAAGTATCACGAGCTTTGGTTGGGGATTTGAGGAGATCTTGTTCTTGAGCTTGAGCTTGGTCAATCAATGGTGGTGTGAGAAAGTGTGGGTGAGATTGACAAAGAAAGGAGGTAGGTGGAGATGCCCTTTTTATACCCGTACAAAATACGGTCGTTGGGGGGGGCAGTTTTCACCTTACAGCGCCCCCCCCCCCCCCCGGCCTGGGCGCCGGCCTGGGGCAGCCAGGGCCGGGCACAAACCCACCCCGGCCTAGCACTGTAGTGTTCCCACATTTAAATAATGTAAGGACACCTGTGTTATTGTGCTAGTCCTTGGATCAATTGCTAGCACCACAGGTACAAAATGAAATATCATGCAAATGCATCAAATTCTATTACATCGCATGATCCAGTCTTTACAAAATAGTATTACAATCTGCATAGTCTTAGAAGACTAGCAGAAAACTAAGATATACAGCGGAAAACATAGTACAACATTGAGCCCATCTTCTTCATGTGCCACAGGCAAAACATGTTGGCGATAGTCTCGAGATCCTAAACGAAATCCTCACTCGTCTTCAGAAACATCTGCAATATGGAATATGCAGCCACAAGGGAGTCAATACAATTTAATGTATTGGCAAGTAACACTATGGTGGATATAAATGGCAAGACTAATACTACATGCTTGTTTGGCTGAGTGGAGTTGAGGCTAAGTTTGCATAAAGCCAATTTTGTCCTATCTCATTTGTAAAAGAAACTTTTCTTTTCAAAGGGGTGGCAACATTGGATTAAGATCCAAGCACCACAATACTGTTCACTTGGTCAAAATTTTACTTATTGAAAATTGATGATGAGATTCTTCCGTCCATCCTTGTCCAGCTGCTCATAGTTGTCCATAACCGGGGACACGGCTAAGATCTTAGTTTGTTGACTCTGCAGAGTTTGTGCACTTTCACCCTTTGTCTTCAATTAGCCCAAACATCCTATACACCCGGAGTGCATCATGGAAAGGAGATAATTGAGACGAGATCTTTCAGAAGAAGAAATCCAAACCCACCGGCAAGACCGTTCCACCTATAATTTTGCTACATCTGCTAGTCAAGCCTGGGCTGAACTCTCACAACTTAGTTTGTCGAGACATCGTAGTAGTTTTCATAGACGGGGGTGCCATGAGACTACGGTAGAGACGTGGGGTAACGGGATCGCGTGGTGGACAGTGAACACAGGATTTACCCATGTTCGGTACGTCGCGACAGTACGGCGTACCTACTCCTGCACTTCTCACTAATCAGGACTAAAGCCTGGATACAGGATTACAATGTGAGGTTAGATCTAGTTACTCGGCGAGGATGAACTTCTCGGCGAGTTGGCCTAGAGCTTCTCTGTTATTCGTTCGTTCTCTCCTTGTTTTATCTATCTCCCGTCCGGCTTTATATAATAGCCGGATTAGGGCTTACAGAATAGGAAACCTAGAAGACTACGGTAACTTGTAACTTGGAAAGCAAGAATCCGTCTTCTCCTCCAAGCCAGATCACGTGGGCCGTGATCCGGGTTCTTCTAGAATCCAGCTTCTGTGCGTCGGATTACTGGGCCGCCCAATGGTCCTAAGCCCACTACCACTTAGGCCACCCTGGTAATCCGGCACTTCGTCTACCATCTTCTATACCCCTATTTGGTATATATCCGACAATAGCCCCCAAGAAGGATTAAAACTATGATTCTCCGTCTTTCGCCAAATGTACTTTGTCCGAGAAATATTGATTCAGCAGTCTTGATTCTTCTTATTCTTCTTTTGAAAGAAATTGGTAACATGAAACTCGGAATCCTGAAAATCCGGCTTTTCTCTTGCGATCCTTCGCGGAAAAGGAACTCCTGACGTCAGCGCTTGAGTCATGCCGACGCAGGGGACATTTGGGTTTCACGCGGGAAACCCTGCAACATATCTCTGACAGATTCTCACGGGAAACGAGGAGATAGTCATTATTTCCCTGTCGTTTCATTTCCCGGAATTTCCGGTGAGTGACACGCGTCAAACATCCAACGGTTAAAATAGCCGTTGGCACGCATCTTGACGGATTTCTAGCTATAAATAGTCGTCCTCGTCCCCATCGAAAATCTTCCGCACTCTCATCGCACTCGCCATTGACGCGCACGAGCTCTCGAGCGAAGCACTACCCCGAGCGCACTTCACCTCCAAGCACACCGGAAACGAATCGCGCCGCCTGGAAATGGCAACCTCACCGTCCTCGCCTACTCGCGCCGCCATCGACGACCTCATCGGCGACCTAGATCCACAAATTGGGTCACCCAAGCACGCCGGCGACGAGCCGGAGAAAACCGCGGCCTCCGCGGCCGGCGGAGAGAACCTTTCCACCGCCGCGGACGTTGCGGGCTCGAGCTCCGCAGCCTCTCCACCGTTTGCCCCTGAAACAGCGGAGGAGAAGGCCCCGCTTCAGGTCAACGAACACGCCGCGACCGGAATTGGTGAAGAAGCAGAATTTGTCGGCAACTGGAGTCCAAGTAATTCTTCCCTGTCCTCCTTCGACGAATGTCAAAGGAAGGATTCATAGTTAAAGGCAAATGGCGGAACTCGGAAGGTGAACTCGAGCCCAAACCGAAAGACGGAGAACGTGTCCTCCTTACCTCTCACATCATGCGAGGTATGGGTTTACCTCCTTCTGCCTTCTTCGTAGACATCCTTAACTATTATGGCGTCTAACCACATAACCTCTCTCCGAACTCCATCCTCTATCTGGCTAGTTTCCAAGCCCTTTTTGAGGGATATCTCGGAATAGCTCCTAGTCTAGATTTTTGGCAATATTGTTTTGAAGTAAAACATAACATCACAGAAGGTATTTCTCCTATCTGTGGAACTATATCTTTCACTCTTCGGAAATTTAGAGAGGATTGGTTCCCGAGGATACAAATGCCAGAACCTGCCAAATCCTGGCTGGGTTCTTTCCTTTACCATCAGGACATCCCATTCCCTGGCAAGGAAATCGGGGTTCCTCCATTTGTTAATTCCGCTGCCATTCCTCGAGAAAGTTGGACGTTGAAGCAGTTGAGACATTGCCGGAAAATCTGATGAAGATAAAGCGCCGTATCGCCAAACTTACTTCTTCCAAGCCTTCTTTAACTGGGAAGGACACTATTTTATGCTGGTTCGGGCGTCGTGTTCAGCCCCTTTCCTTTCGTTCCCGGCTTCTTTGCGAATAC
The DNA here is from genome assembly GCA_028641055.1 of Alopecurus myosuroides. Taxonomy (NCBI): domain Eukaryota; kingdom Viridiplantae; phylum Streptophyta; class Magnoliopsida; order Poales; family Poaceae; genus Alopecurus; species Alopecurus myosuroides. Next base: position 131,073 of record JAPCYS010003811.1, read on the forward strand.
GAAGGGCCAGAAGATAGCATGAGGGGAACAAATAAAGCCTATACCAAGAACGATTTTATAAAGAGGCTTCACCAACTGGTTGCCACCAGCAACCAAATCGAAGAAAACCTAGCCATTTATCACGTGGAGAATCTGGTTCCTAAGGTATTTATACTTTCCTTGTTTCCGAGTTTTCCTCAGATTAACTTATTTCTCCGCTTTTTAACATATTGTTAATTCTTTCCTAGTTCGATGAACTCGGAGGAAATGATCTTGCTTCCGATGCCGAGCTCAGCGAATTACATGCTAGGCTTCACAACAATCGGAAGCGCAAAAGGCAGGTGACTTTCGAGAAGATGGTGACGGTTGACGGAATTCCAATCGCCACGTCCAGGTATTTTACCGGAGTTTCCCTAGTTATCATTCTCCTTTGATTCTTCGAGATTTTTACTTCTCGGATATCCTCCCTTCAGCCTTTCCCCGACTCCTCTGAAGACAAAGAAAGTTGAAGAAACATAAAGCTGCTATCAAAGAATCTTCTTCTTCTGCGACCATGGGCATGAGGGGAGAAACGGAAACACAGATGGGCAGAAATCCTCGATCATCTGTTGGAAACGAACCCATTCCCAATCTGGACAGCGATATCCGGATAAAAGAAGAACCATTCGACGACCTCGGATATATTCGTCCAGAGGCTAAGAAATTCTTCGCTCCCGCTCCTCTAATTCGCCCTTGGCCACAAGGCGGATTAGTTGTTCGCAATGATATCGTATTTTCACCTCGTCAGGTCATACAGGATGGCCTTCATCACGTTGGAATTCTTTTCTCAGAGTACGCAAAAGAATTCAACGAGACCTTGGCCAACTTGCAAGAAATGAGCCAGGTATTGTCTCTAGCCCCCAAGCATTAAGTTGAAAACCTGGTTTCTTCTTAATGTTTCTTACTATGCTTGTTCATACTTAAGCATTTGGCTTTCATTTCTGAGTTTCA